>JAQIXU010000694.1:0-26521 GCA_034701245.1 Strigamia transsilvanica | reverse complement strand
AACGCATTCTGGGAACGAATCGAAAACGTATGAGGAAACGAATTCGGGGAACGAATCGAAAACGTATCGAGGGAACGAATTCCGGGAACGAGTTCGGGGAACTAATCGAAAACGTATCGAAGGAACGAATTCCTGGAACGAATCGAAAACGTATCGAGAGAACGAATTCGGGGAACGAATCGAAAACGTATCGAGGGAACGCATTCTGGGAACGAATCGAAAACGTATGAGGAAACGAATTCGGGGAACGAATCGAAAACGTATCGAGGGAACGCATTCTGGGAACGAATCGAAAACGTATCGGGGGAACGTATCGGGAGAAATTTTTCCTGGTTGTAATAAGCCGCGGGCCTCCGATTGTGCGCGGGGTTGACAATTTTTTTGCGTGTAGCGCGTGGGTGCGCTATTGGAAGATATACGGTATTACAATCCAAATAAAAAAGTGAGGTTGTAACAAGACATGAAATCGAAAATTATTTTTTAATTTATCAACCAATAATATTTTTAAAAATAATTAAATAAATAAACAAATAAATTTAAAAAACCAATTTTGGAGAATTCAAAACCTCGAACAAATTCGTTTTAAAGCAATTTAATTTAGAAGAAATAATTGCAACCTATAAAAACTTTAATTTGCTTTGCTACGAGGTCGCCTGCAGAGACTCAAGTTCATAATGTCTTCTCATTACACTTGTAAGGACGACAACCATCTCACAAAAACGACAAACTTTTTGTTTTAACGGCGGCAATTGAATTCTCATTTAGTTTAATGTATTAAATGTGCTAATTTGCATAACTTCAAATTACCAACGAAATTCAAGCACGAAAACATGTGCAAACTCAACACATGTCTCGCATTGCTTTTCATGACAGTCAGCAAAAGCTTGCAAGAAACATTTACTGGTCAATAGCTCTGTTTACATCACACACAAATGACTAGTTTGGCCATGGAAGTTTCTATTTTTGGATTTGCTGCGCAAAAGGCTAAAATATAAAACGCAAGACCTTTCAAATAAATCCAAGTCTATCTATCTCCTATTGTACCAATGATTTGGTGCACTATTAATCACTTTCCTTATTTATGTATAATATTGAGTTTTTAAAAAAATGTAGTTAGTTTGATCACTTCAACTTTAAACTTAATTCCACTGCAAGTTACCCCCTAACCCTAATATCTTGCTAAGCCATAAAACAAACCTGACATCTCCATATCTTTCGGGGGTGCAGCGGGGCCGCTTGTCGTCTCGTCCTCGTCGGCTTCTGTATTCATCCATTTCTTAGCAACTGGATCCCAAATAATCTAAAATCAAATCAAAGAAAAATTTATATTTGTTTTTATTTTTTTTAGTTTTTAAATGTGCACCGATGGATTGCGGTCGTCAGGCAATTTCATCTGATTCTTCGGTTTAGGCATCAATTTGCTAAATATTCCACCTAACCAACTGCTGCCGCTGTTGCCACCACTACCAGAAGGCTAAAATAAATCCAACCATTTATATTAATATAAAAGTTGGGCATTTAAAAAAATTAAATAACTTCAATAAATAATCAGCCAGATTAAATTATTTTTTAAAATTATTTTTAGAAATCTAGTTAATTATTTTAGCACTAATTCCGTGACTAAATTCACTAAATGTTTATATATCAAGCGTGAGGCAGTGAAACTTTCTTTCAGCTTTTCTTGTATCGTGATACTTTATCCAATTTTCTAACCCAAAAACCTACTTCACAACTGCTCAGTTATTCCAGTTTACCGCACAGCATTTGCACTCTCACATTATTTATTCATGACTCCCACAACACATTCAACAATATGATTTTTACCGGTTTATGTTTCGGTTCCTGCGTGCTCTTTGCTTTTACAATCTTCGATTGAGCGGCATTCGCTTCAGCGGTTGGTTTATTCGGCGAAAGTGGCGGAGTTGCCTTAGAAAAATGAAACAGAATAAAACAATATGATGATAGAATAAAAAATATCATATTCGATATTTTTTTATACATAGAAGAAAACCATAAACCGAAAAATTAAAATAATGAAAATAAAACCAACACATTTAAAACAACCTAATTAAATTGCATTGTTATATATATATTTTAGTTAACCTAGTATTTATGTACATATTTTATATCTTGTAAAACTAATCTACCTACAAATCATTGCAAAAATAACAATCTATCACTTATTATTAACTTTAAACAATATTATTTTCTCTCTCGTTCCTCTCAACTTCCGCTGTCCAATCATCCACTTCATCGCACTCTTCCTCGTCTTCATCCTGTTCAATTTCACTTTCACTTTGATTCTCATTCAAATCCCAATTAGACGAACAAGGCTCATCCACAGGAAAAGTCGAATCCGAAAAATGAACTTCCGAATTCTTCGACTTGTTGTCTTCGGTCGAACCGAACCCCGAACCAGGTCGCACTTTGCCGTACGGTTCGTCGATCGGATACGTACCGCCGAATACAATTCGTTTATTCGAATTTGTCTGCCACTTTTTCTTGCTCGCGTAATTTCCATCACTTTGTTTTAATAAATTATAACAACTCCTTAAATTATTCACATACTCGTTAGGGCCGAAGGACTCGAGTAAGAATTTACAAACCGCATCGCTCGCACTCGCATACTCAACATTATCACGTGTCACTTTAACAGAGGGACGTTTTCTTGACAAACATTGCGTGCCTATATCACGAACATCACACAGTGCGTTTACCGTGCTAGAGCGTTGTCGAGGTGGCGGCGAGTGACGTAGTTTCTGCGTTGCCTTCGGGGCACTGTGCCGTCGCCTGCTCAATACAGGTGGCAGCTTGTCAGCCGCTGTCACCTTGCGTAAACGCACGGAGTTCTTGCAAGGGAGTGATGTCCCCTTTTCACACAAAACGAAACGGAAGCCACAAAAAAGGGAAGGAAAGAAAGGAGGCAGTTAGTTGGAAGAAACCCAGCGTAACAAAATGATAACCCAATGGGTTTAATTCAAAACTTACATCATGAATGATTGCAATGATTTGATTTTATTCGATTGAATTAAATGATTGTTCATTAAATATCAAAAAAAAAATTATTTTTTTTTTTAATTTTTAAATTTTTTTTTTTTTTTTACGATTTTTGTTTTGAATTATTGCAATCCTCCATCTTGAAATCAGCAAGCCAAAAATAAAAATAAAAATAAAAGAAATGAAAATGCATGAATCAACACACACACTAAAGGATCTCAATAGTGTCTCCATAAATATTTGTTTACCTTTTTCGTTGATATGTCCCAATAATCACCATATTGTCCAGCAGGTGCCGATATATCAGTAGGCTGATAAGTATTGTTGTCAATTATAGAAGAATTTGAATCAGGGGAGTAATATGAACCGGAATAAATATCCCCGGAAGTCTGCGCGTAGTCGTGCTGGTATCCTCGTCCGGAATCTTGAAAAATAAATATTTAATTAGTTACATTTAATGCTACTAATATTCATACGAATTCAAACCTGTGTATGAAAACTGATTGGGCTCGTTAGAAATATTCTGCGGGGTGTATGGTTGTGGTTGATTTTGTTGATATCCTAAAAATTATTTTTTTTTAAATATTAATTTTAAAGTTGATAAATTCAAGTTTATTATTCACCAGTATACGACACAGTTGGATCCCCAACTGACATTGAAGGATCGTAATAACTCGTGTTTGTAGTTGTTTGTGGAAATGAGCTAGAATAAATTTGCTGCGGCTGCTGCGGCTGTTGTAGCTGCTGCTGGTCGCCATTTTCACTTGCATTGCTCGATTCACTCGCGTAACTATAAGGAATTTCTTCCGGTGCTGGTTGAATATCATCAGACTAAAAGAAAACAAATCAAAGTTTTTACACTAAGAAAAAAATTTATTTTTTTTAATAGCAACTTACAGTGCAGTTGATTACGTTTCTCAATTTGATTAACCATGCTGGATCGCAGGCTTCAGCTAAATCATCAATTTCGTTGTACGACTGATCGTAAAATTTTAATTTATTTGCCAACTGATTAAAATAAAAAAATTAAAAATGTTAACTGTTAAGCTAAATGTTTAAAACATCAAATTTTATTTACTTCGTAAATTTGAGCTACTAAATCCGGATGAAAAATGGAAGGAAATTGACTAATTGTTTCTGAAAGTACTTCACAATAACGTAGACATTCTTGTGGCATTCCAAATTCAACCAAACGAGTTGCGTAAATAAAACGATAGGACTGTTTAAAAAATATAAAAATAAATTAATACGCCTATTGCACAAAACAATTTTTTTTTAAAATGTTTACCTGAAATGTTGGTATAATGAAATTAGGACTAGCCAACTGTTGCGCAAATTCATACACTTCTGTGCATTGAATGGCTTCATTGGTTGCAAACTGTCCAAAAGGTAATCTAATTTTTGTTTATTTTAAAAATGAATTAAAACTTTAAAAAATAATATTTCACTCATTTCTCTCCACTTTTTACCCTTGATTAGCAGTTAATAGAACTAATTTGCTCGATTTGGATGCAAATGTGCCAAAATCCATTTGTGCCATGAGATAACAAAACTGAGATGCGTGTAAAAGACCTCGGGTTGCCAAAGTATCACCCATTGCCATGATGCTTTTGCGATCCAAATTCGGTTTTTGTGTCGGATTTGACAAAATCATAGCCAAGTGAGGCCGCCAGTCGCCCCATTTTTCCTCAGCTATGCACTATGTCGAGAGAAAAGAGAATAATTTGCAAATTAATTTTATTTTGTTTAATTTAAAAACGAAATGCCGTACAGTAACAGCAGCAGGTTGCCGTCCAGACATCAACTGATACAGCGTTTGTAGTGGATCATTCAGCGCAAGAGAATTTGCAAATCTAGTCATAACATTAGCGTATGTTCTATTGTCCATTTTCGAAGCAAGAAACAATGCATGACCCCATAGTCCATTCTTCATTGCCTTTTCAAGTGCTTCCTAAAACAGAATATGCCAAGAAATACAATTTTTAATATTCTAATATGGAAATTTTTTATTTTTTTATTACCTTTTTCCTTCCTGACAATAAACATTCGCGGAACTTTTTCGTGACCATTTCTTCTGAAAATTGACTTATCACTGATCGGTCCAAAACAACGATTCCTTCGTCCGGTGTTGTTAATTCAGAATTACTGGAAGTCTCTGCCGATGCCATTTCGGATGGCGTTTCTAATTTCTGACCATCTTTCATGAGCAATTCCGCAATATCAGTGCCGACAACGGTCTAAAAATAATTCAAAATTTGTAAAACTACCTAGACAGACCATATTTCTTCGATAAGAAGTCGCCCTCCATTACAAGCCGCATCAAAAAACCGCCTCAATTGTAGCAGAAAATGACATTTCAAATAGAAGCGGCGACTTTTAGTCGAAGAAATACGGTATATGATAATATTTACTCCATTCTGACGAACAAGCAGAATTAATAATTCCCAAATGAGAATGTAAGATGACTTGTCAGTTAATTCCATGTCTTTTTCAGCCGTTGTTATTTTCTCAGTACAAAACTGAATGATATCATTTTTGTGAGTCTCGCCCCTACAAAACAAAAAAACAAAATCAGCCTCAAAATTAAAACCTGCAATTTTAAAAGTTATCATACTTCACTAAAGGGCCTGGAAATTTTTTCAATTCCTCCAACTCTGGATTATGACCCAGAATCACCTAAAAAAAAACCAATTTCTAAATAAATCACAACAATTTTTAAAAAATAAAATTCAAGTTACATGTAAGCTATTGATTTCTACACTAGCTGGTTGTCCCTCATTAGGACTGTTCGCCAAAACCTTAACCAAATGCCCATTTGCAGTCAACTGGACTTTAATGTGCGGTCGCATAAACTTAGCTGGTGTCAGCCGAACAGCTGGAGTTGAATCTGTTTGAAGAGTTAATTAGACATAAAACTACAACTATTACACTTAATAATTACCTTCGGCACTTTTAGAATACGAATCTTGATAATAATTTTCACTTGTCAGAGTACCATCCAAGAATGTTTGATTTAAATTATTATTATCCCGAATTTCCATCTTTTCTCTGCACAAATACAAAAAAAATTAGAAACAACAAGGTCACATTACGATTAATTAATATCAATACCTCTCACGCTGGATGTCGTCATTAACAGAACTTCGACCAGACTGAATACTCCGCTGATCAGAACTGCTTTCATACCCCGCATAATGCGCGGCGTAATAATTCCGATACTGTGCCTCAACTTGCTCTCTATATCTAGGATCCGTTCGATACAACTCATCATAGTATCCATAATTGTAATTATTATAGTAATAACTATTGTAATACTGCTGATAATACCGGTCTCTCTCACTCATGTATGCAGGATCTATTCAAAAATTAAAACAAAAATTTAAATAAATAAATAAATAAATGAGTAAATAAATAGATCACCTGCTCCTCTGTAATACCGAGGATCCCTTCTATAATAATCATCTCGTGGGTGATTCCAACTATTCTCCCGATCAGAATCATAACCACCACGAGAAAGTGGTCTCTCGTCCTGACCCCGTCTTCCCCTCTCGTAGTAATCTCTTTCATCGTAAACACCACGTGACGGCGGCCTGTCGTCCAGTCCTCTTCGTCCTCTTTCATGCTCCCGATCGTCCTCCATTGACGGTCGACTCGGAGGTCGACTCGAAGGCCGAGACCTATCCCTATCAGGATAATACGGATCGCCGTACTCGTAACGCCTGCCCCTTGCATTTCTCGGATCGTCCGGATACGGTCCTCGCTCTTCCGGATAAGCCGCATAATCTCGTCTACGATCCATATGTTCAGAAACATTCCTTCGCCGATCATCGTGGTAATCCAACTTGCGGTCATCGCGGCGCTCGTCAGAATATTCTGGCCCGTGCACCGAATCGGGCCGATTATAATTCACCCTGTCCTGTCGCGGATCGGATTGCTGCGGATAATAACTTCTTCGATCATTAACAAACTCCTTTTGTTGTCTCAAATCGGGTTGATTAGCAATAAATCCTCTTTCCTTTGGATTTTCGACAGCTTCGTTGCCCACTCGACGATGATTATCATCTTCACCGCCTCTTCTATTCGGCATTTCGGCCTTTTTAGGCGCCCATTCCCTGTCGGGGACACTTTTAACGACTTCCTCATCTCTTCTTGCCGGTTCGCTAGTACTTCTGGGTACCTGAACAGGCCCTAACCCAGGAATAGGCGGCCTCTGACCTCTATTTGCCTCCGCCTTCAAGTCCTCTATAGGAGCGTTTGGTGCGTATTCAACCAAATCTTTATCTCGTTCACTTTCCATTGGTTTTTCTAACGTTTCCTCCACTTTGGGTTTCCTCGCATCAATTTGACTAACATTTTCGATATTTTCATGAACCCCACCTTGACCCAACGAAGTATTTAATGGTTCTTTTTGCTCCATGCGAGGAATAATAAGAACATTTTGCGTCTGTATCGGAGAAGCGGTCGAAGGTGGAGCAAGAAATATTGTTTGTTGTTTCAGGTCCGAGTCGTTCCACAATGATGCACTGGCCGGCACCGACGGCGACTCGCACACTTTGGTTTCGAGCGACGGAACACTAGCATCCGTTGGCAACTGTTCCGAATTATCAGGCATCATTTCCAAATTAGCACCGTCGTCGTCTTGCAAAACCGACGCCTCCGTTTGATCCAGAAGCCTCTCCTGTTGGATAACGACGGGAATGCACGAAGCGCTTTTCGGGGGCGGTTTAAACGGACTGTCCTCTCTCGGACTAAACCCAGGTTGGACATTGAATCGATACGCCGTTGTGTCGTTATCCGGACGCAACGTTTCGTCGTTCGTTGGGTCCACTTGTGTCGTCGTCGCTGCTGTTATTGTTGTTGGTGTTATTGCAGCGGGTCCTGCAGAGGGTCTTGGCATGGTTTTTCCTGAAGGTGGGACTGCGATCATTCCAACTGGACTCTTGTTTGCGGCTCCTTCGGGCGGTTGTCGGATTTTATCATCATCGAGTTCCGTTGGAATTTCCACGGGTATTTCTTGGTTCGTGGCGTTCGTGTCTGCGTCTTCCGGGTCTTTAATGTCCATTTCCGCAACCTGCTTGCGGATTTCTTCCAGTGTTTCTGCGGGCATGAAGTGGCTGGCATCGAGTGTGTCTTGCGACGCACTTAATGAATCGTTTATGGTTAGTAGACTGGAGGAACTTAGCCACGAGTCTGAACGTTGAAATAGATGCGATGTCTGAGCGGCGAATGCCGTGACAGGTAGATTTAGATTGTTTTCGTTGAAGTTATTGGTGGAAGTTATTGGTAGTGATGGTTTAGACATTTGATTCTGCTGCAATTGTTGCATGTGATGCTCTTGTTTCAATTCCTGTTTCTTGATTTGTTCTTGTTGCGGTGGAAGTGGCAATTGTGGTTGTTGTTGTTGCATTACGTTTGGTTGATAGGCATGGAAAAAATTTTCGTTTTCCCACGTGTGTGGTGGTGCTGATGAAGAATCTTGATTGAAGTAAGTCTGCGATGCAAACACGCCCGCGTGCTGTCCAGTACTTGTTCCGTCCATAGTACCATGCATATTAACCATTTGCTGCGAATTAAAATTTTCGTGAGTATTAAAAGAAGTAATTTTTTAATTTGGGTATTAAATTGTACCTCCGGTTCATTTGGCCACTGGTTTGGATCACTCGGTGCACCCCACATCCAAGGATCCGATGAGTCCGCCGGGTGCCAACTCATTGGGTCTGGCTGAGTTGTGTGTGTGGCAGTAATTTGAGCCTTTTAAATAAAAATATATTTTATAATTAAAACTTGAACGAAATAATTGTATTTTTTTAAGTTGATTTTGTTCGTTACATTCATGGTTTGTTGCTGTGCATTGAAATCATGAACGTTGTACATTTTGATTTGAGCACCGTTTCCTGCTCCGGTCCATGTCTGAGGCAAACTGATTTTTTAATGAAATAATAAACATTGATTACATTTAAAGACGAAATATTTTTCGATGTAAACCTACTTTTGCGTAGGCACGGATGAATATGATTCTAGAAAGTTGATTTTTACGTAATAATTAATAAAACGCTGAATATTTTTATATATTTTTATCGTTTATTTCAATTTTACCTGGACTATTTGTTATATTTTCTGTGTACGGATTCGGCATGACAAAATCATTAAGCGCGATTTCCTAAAATAAAATGAAACACGAAAATCAATACAAGAGAAGAGAAGAAAAAAAAATCGCAATTTCAAACCATATTGAGAAATAAATCACCTGCATTTTACATTATAACCTAACAACAACAACAAAAAGCGACATTTCCGTTCGCTTTTTAATATTATAAAATTTAAAAACGTTAATTACAAAAATTAAATATGAAAAAGAATATGCCACGTTTCAGCCGAAACTGTTAAACACAGGTGTAATTACGTCACTGATCTGTACTTCCTTCTCACGGAATAGTAATTTGCTTACATTACCGTATATAATATCGCATTTCGTCTAAAAAATAATTTGGTTGTTCACATATTGATGGCCACAAATTTTCATCTATTTTTATTTAGGTCACCATTTAACCGAAATCAGTACCGTATTGCGCAATTAAGATCAAATAATTGTTTTCAAGACCATCTTGCTCAAAGATATTATCAAACCAAATTAACAATGCTAATTTGTGAATATATTTCGGCCACTGTACACTCTATAGCCATTGCACTTAATTAACAGTTGGTAATAAGCAATAGCGGTATAATTTCGTATCTATCGTACCAAAACATTACATATTGCACATTCGTATGATCTACCTTAGTTATAAATTCAGTTGTCCACAAGTAGATTTAAAATACAACTATTGGCGTAGACTAATTAAATTATATTGTATTATAATCAGTGATATGCACTGAAGGAAAGCAAAATTCACTGCATCAACACTGCTCCCACTTTGTTCATTGCAGAAGACCAGCCATGAATCCAAGCTGACGTGGAATACGCATGCGCCATGCTATTAATCAAATTGCCATCTATTGCAGATAATTGCAACCACTGTGAATAATTTCTTATACCTTTGCTGCTTTTGTATTTTAAATTTCTTCATATTGTACTTTTTAATTTCATTTTAAGAAATGAATAATTCAGCCTGTTTCATTTAAAAATTAAAATTAAAAACACACAATTAAGACATTTAAACATGCGCCATCTGTTGGCAATGTGAACTAATTCAACTTTATTTATTTTCCTTCCGTTGGCCACGTCATTTTCACAACTACTGCCGGTCGGTCTCCCGATGTTTTCTTGGCCTTGAAACACATTTGATGAAGTCTCCTTAAAAACGATCCGATTTATCGAAAAGTTTAAACAAACCAGTAAACATGGTTATGATGACCATGATAGCCAGGGTGACAGATGGGCTTCCATTAGCGGCATCTATTCAAGAAGATGAAGAGGTAAAATATAAAAATAACACGTAAAAATACGTCAAATTCACACGTAGTGAGTTAAATTTTACTTGGATTTTTATTTTCAGCATGGTAGAAACATCCTAGAATACCAGAACCAAGCGAAAACATTGTTCCGTAAACTAAATAATCAATCACCCAGCAGATGTACCATACAAACAGGAAATTACTTATTCCAGTAATTAGACATAACTGCCGCTTTTGTTGTTATTTAGTTGAATTAAATAATTATTTTTACCTCTTTTGCAGTTATTTGATGGAGAAGGACGTGTGTTTCATGGTGTTATGCGAAAAGACATTTTCTAAGCGCTTAGCTTTCCAATTCCTAGAAGAGCTGCAGAGCGAGTTCAATTCTCAGTATGGAAAGCGCGTTGCCATGGCATCTAGACCGTACAGTTTTATTGAATTTGGTAAATTAGCGTGTTGTGGTGTTGTTTAGTGAAATTGGTGATACAATTTGTGATTTTTTTCAGATACTTATATCCAAAAAGCTAAAAAATCGTTTCTGGACTCGAGAGCGAGGCGAAATCTGTCGACATTAAACACGGAGTTGCAAGATGTGCAAAGAATCATGGTCCAAAATATTGATGACGTATTACAGAGAGGGACGGCCATTACGGGTAAAAAGTTGCGATTAGAATGAGATGGAAAGTGAAATTTGATTTGATTTTTCTTTGACTCGAATTAGAATTGGACAACAAAGCTAGCAATTTATCAATTTTATCCCAGAAATACAAGAAAGACGCCAGATATCTCAATCTTCGTTCCATGTATGCAAAAGCAGCAGCGGGCGCCATAGTTGTTTGCATGTTTGTGCTATACTTTTGGGTTCTTTGAGATCTAGCTTGGGAAAATTATTTTGTGTGTTGCACGTTTATTTTTTTATGCGGAAGAACTGAGGGGATCGTAATAATAAATAATTTAAATTTATAAATATTGCATTATAATCTGCTTTTGAGTTGTTGTTGTTTTTTCTGTTTCTGAATATCATGAACATTTGGAATAAATTGTTTGAAATTATTTTTTAATTTTTGTAAATAAAAATACACACAGGAGGACACGATGTTATCGTAGATTTAACATTTTGTACAATAACATTACAATTTCATAAATATCAATATAAAGTGGTGACGTCCAATCGTGAGCCGCTTTTTAATTTGGCGCCCTCTCGGGACGATTCGTGTACTACCTACGGCCGAATCAAATGCGCGTTGTAGGTAAGTTAGAATTCCAAATGGTAGATAGGAAATTTAGAGATATAAATATCCTTGATTCCGACACTTGAATTACTATTTCGGAGCAATCAGAATGTTTTAAAAAGTGAAATATGCCTGACAAAGTATCCTCCCCCCGTATTTTACATATATTGTCATGGCAACCAAGCACCAGCGCCAACTGGGCGTTGTTCACAATCTACTTGCACATTTCCTTCTTTTTTTAAGCGAGTCGCGCTTCTATTTCCGTAGGACAAACATGGCTGACTGGGAACGATGTAGCGTTGCCAATGAATGACCGTTGATGCCGAGAACAAGTAGGTTTTGAAAGCAGTAAACAAACTTCTGGTTGTGGGTATTAACATGTGGGCACAACCACACCTATGGGGGTTTATACGACGGTGTGCACAACCGTGATAGGGTGGAATTTCCAAAGCCAAATGGGCGCGCACAATACAAAATTCTCAACACGTTCCAATAATTAAATTCACAATTGTCTTCATTTCAATGGAGAAAACAAAAAAATTAAATTAAATTCCTTTTCAAAATTAAAAAAAAAATTAAAAAATAAATTCCTTTTTACTTTTGACCCCGGAAACTTGGCTGCCATTGGCTTACTATGGGATTTAGGAGCCAATTTGTGGTGGGTTTTATTTTATTTTTATTATTTCACTTTTTTATTGCTATTTTTATTTTTATTTATTTTATTTCGCTTTTTTATTGTTATGGAATTTTTTTTATGTTTGTATTTTTATTTTTTTATTTTAATTTTACAGATGCGACACGAGAATGCGATTAAGAAGCTATTTCCTTTTTCTCTTCGCCTTGATCATCATCTCAGGTTTATACGCCATACACTCCATAATTGGTTTTTCCTTCCTATACAATCGCGTTTTTGAGATCCATTTCGAGCAACAAGACACGAGATGCGACATAGGAGCTCTCCGACAAGATATAGCGCAACGACTCAAACTCATTAAAGTGCAACTCGACGAAGCGCACGCTCAGGGAAGTCCTCCACAAAAACACACACTCACGGACATCGAATCGACCATATGGCAACTCGACCCCACACACTCGACACTCGTTCAACGAAAAGCCGATGTTTGCCCAGAAATCTACGCCAACAACTCCATCGGCTATCCGCTATACGACACGGGATGGATTCGACCTTGTGGCGACGTTTCTCTAAAAAATTTATTGACCGTCGTGCTTCTCCCAACTCCAGTACCGTACGGGAGTTGTTCGTCGTACACATCGCTGGTATTATCGGGTTTAACGCAGTATTATGCATCCGTCCGTGTGATAATTGCAAATCGATATGCAGAATGCCGGATTGAAAATTCCGACACAGCGCGCATCACGCAAATCGATTTTAGTGCCTCAACGTCGGAAGGAAAAATCTTGAACTCGTTAATTCAAAGAGTCACCACTCCGTATGTTTTTATCGGAAGAAATCTGGACCATTTAAGCAAATTAGCGCGTTTCGAACGCCAAATCAGTGTTTTTAGCATCGATCCGAGAGTTAAAGTGGTCGGTGGCGCTGCGAGGAACATCAGTGGACACTGGAAAGTGGGTTGTTTTCAATCAGAGATGAAGAACTATGTTTTAGAATATCTTGAAGGTTACCACTCGTCGAAAAACGAATGTATGTTTTGTGATTTTCTATCGGGTCCTTTTATAACTCAAACTGACTTTCTTAAACAAGTGTCCTTTGACCAAAACATGCCTAATCAAGTCCTTTACGAGGACCTTTTCATTCGTGTACGCAACACGGGCGCCTTAATTCTCAACTGTCCTGACGCCATGTATTTTTCTAGTCGAAGCCAAGCGCACGATCGACGTAATTGGTTGTCCGTGGCTCTAAAATGGCAGTTAAATTACGTGATTTTACCTAGTCCCGATCCGTATTTGAAGACGAAATTGCAGTTTTCTTGTAAAGATATTCAAATCTCTTGCGTTTCGTCGGACAAAGCCACGATGACGCATTTGATGCCTCGATGTTGCATAGATGAGTACGTACGAGCCTTTGAATTCATCCAAACTCTTGCGGAAGAACACGGATTTAAGTTTGAGTTGGATACCGGGTCCGTTTTGGGTGCCGTTAAGATGAGGGGGGTTTTACCGTGGGATGTGGATGGGGATTTGATGTATTTGAATTCCCAGCACGAGTCTATAGCAAAATTGAAGAATTTGTTCAAAAATAAGGGATTTAAGCTAACAATTCGTCAAGAGCCCCGATTTAGTCCGGGTGATGAGGTGGTTGGAGGTCAGATGAAGTTTTGGACTCCGGATCAGAGTATTGAGTTGTACGCGGAGCGTAATTTATCTAATAATTTGTTACCGCCGGAATTGAGGAATGTGACGACAAAGGCTGAAATGAACGGGGTGTGGATGTACGCGCCTGCTAATCCGGGTCTTTATGTTCGTAATCGTTATGGGGTTGAGTGTTTACAACATGCGCTACATTGGGGACATACGGGGGAGACGTCAAGTTGGGGACTGTACAGAGCTGGGGAATTCAAGAGATGTCCGAAACAAGGCCACCATGCTTGTATGGATAGGTTTTACGCTGATGGCAATTTACAGTTTTTCCTTCCTTGAGTGGTGAAAGGTTCGTTGTTCCATCATCAGGAAATGTTTTGATTGATTGAGTGATTGATTTCAGATCCAGATGTCTGCTTTTGTGTTTTCCTGAGGGAAAATAATTTTATTTTAAATGTTGAAAACATTGCAATTATTACGATGTAATCAGGAGTTGTGATAACTGTTGGGGAAACATTTCAAAGGTCCTGATAAAGACTTTGAAAATTGAGTGAAGTTTGTTTGATTTTGATATATATCGGTCAGGTAAAGTGATTTTCCATGACCGAATGATGGTAAAAATAATTTCAAATTATTTTTCCATTGAATTGGTTGGAGGGGAAACAATAGAAGGTTGTATCCGTAGGTTGTTAAGTTTGTATAAACTTTGGGGTTTTTTTGTGTTTTAGTTGATGTCTGTGAAAAATACTTAGTGTTTTCTTTTTTTTTTTGCATTTTTTATGCCAAATGCTAAAATTTGTACCGTATTTTGTGTATTGACTTTAAATGCAATGTTGTGAAATTGCAAATTTCTAATAGGTTGGTAGGGATTCCAGGGTTTTACTCTTTGGAGTTTTCAGATGCTTTTATTTAAAAACGTGTGCCTTGAATTGCCGTGTAATAATAATATCTATTATAACTATGCATATTTACAATTTTTTTAAAAAAATTAATGTAAATAACTATTAACTTAACAGTACCGAAGGTAAACCTTGTATTGGATTCCTAGTATAATTTTTTTTTAAATTAAACTAAGATTTTTATTTATTTTGTACTTATGGTAAAGATTCTTCACAAGAAATATTGTCTCAGAGAAAATAAATTTAATTCTTTCATAGTTTCTCCATTGTTTCTAGTAATTTGTTGTACAGAAGAGGTTTTATGTCGAGCGCCCAAACAAAATCTAAATGACCAAAAGCAGCATAGGGAACTCTATATTTTAAAAGAATATTGGGTAACTGCAATGATAGCTTGGCTACATCCGTTGGGTCAGCCAAATAGTCATTATCGCTCCAAAAAAGGGCTACTGGTGCTGTTATTGTTGATATATTGTATAAAGGTGGAGTTTCCTGCAACTCAAATCAGTATTAATTACCATTTGAATCTGTATTATCTATATTTCAATGTAAAATGTACCTGGTTATACCGTTGCATATTCTCGTCTTCTCCAAAATCGTGATATTGGAATTGATGCGAGCGCACCATCTGCATTGATATTTAAGTTTTTATTATGTTTCTTCACTTTTTCTGTTTTTTTTTTTAAATAATCTACTTGAGCTAAGTGGACGACGTTTTGAACGGATGTTGCTGCTGGAGTATGGTGTAGAAATACGGGAAGACGAGTCTGATAAACGATAACATTTAAACTATTTTTCAGGAATTGCACATCGTATCAGTTTATAAAATTTAAATTAACTTACAGCATTCATTTGAGCTTCGTCATAGCCACTTACGATGAAAAAAATATTTTCACATATTGGACGGAGTGGAGAATTGCAAATTGTTCTAGCAAACATTTTGACGATGTTATGATTTGATAAGAATTCGCCCCCTCCTAACCATTGCAATATCCAACTAAGACCTGGACTGATGTAAGCCAGATATCTAACAGGGCTTCTGATGTTGCCAACATAAGCTACAGGAGCCATAGCAAAGACTCCTTTCACCTTTAATCAAAAGTATTCTTGTTAATACTCTTTTACAAATGGAAAATATTACAAGTAAAGAAATAACTGAGTTCTAGATACTTACAATTTCGTTGTACTTTGGTTGACTAGATAATAAAGCAAACATAACTGTAGTGCCCATTGAATGTCCAACATAGTAAATTTGATCGAAGCCAGTAACATTTAAAATATTATCAATTACTGCTGGGATATCATATTTGGCAATTTCGTCAAAACTAATGGACGGAAAAGATTACCCGAAAGCAAGATATGAAATATTGTTAATTTTTTGTTTACCTATAATTCCAAAATTCTTCGTCCGTTGGAGATAAGGTCGCATGTTTTCGACCAAACGAAGTTCCGCGAACATTTCCAAGCCAAACATCGTATCCAGCGTCCGCTAAAAGGTATGCTGTGGCCACGAATTAATGCGAATTGTAAATAGAAGGTGTTTCAAAAGGTTCAGCTTTAACTTACGTAAATTCTTGTCTGGTGTATTGCTTACCCAAGCCGCTGAAGAAGACAGAAGACCATGTTGGATAAGCACAGGTTTTCTTGTTGTGTTTAAATCAGGAGCATTTTTACCATGAGGTATTCGTTGGATTGTAATTAGATAACCATCAGCTGACGTAACTGTGTATTGTTGTACAGGATAACCGTGGTATTGAATTATTTCCTCCTAAATATATTCAGAAATACTGTATAGAAAAACTATCAATTGGTGAACATTTTTATACGTTTATTTTGTGCGAACAAAGGTCAAAATGTATCAATTTCTCCCGGATGTACATACGTGAGTAAGATAAATAGTTGGGTGAAATTCTTTAACCTGATCTCAAATTAGAATACGTATTTTCTAGGAGATATGGGTATTCGATACTTGCTTTATATCGTTTTCAATTATACAAGGTAATTTCAATAGGAGAATCAAACAACGAACTGGTAGGATTTACTTACCACTTCCATAAAAGCTTCAGGATCTATTGCGTTAAGATCAAGTGCAGTGTACAGTTCGTGGTATACGGCAATTTGGTCAGCTGGCAGTTTATTGTGCGGATCAAGTGTAGCCAAAATATTGTTGAACAATGCTTCTTTTACGTCTTCCACGTCTGGTATTTCAACATCATCGAAAAATGGAACTTTCCAACCCCATAGCGACAAACTTACACTTGAATGCAAACTTGTCAAAAGTAAGAAGCACACACATTGAGAAAGCATTGTAGCAATGAACTGGACTACTCGGCGTCAAGGTTTTTGTCTAAAAAATTTCTTAAAATATGCACAATTATCTGAAGGCTGTTAGTCATGCAAATGTGACACTTTATTGCGAGTTGACGTTGAGTATTAAAAGTCGTGATGATTAGCGTTTTAAGTATTTTTATGTGGTAATGGTAACTCGAGAAGATATTTTTTATTTACTGTAACATTTTATGAACTGTTGGGCATTGCTTAAGTGAATTTTTTAAATTACTTTGTCTACAAAATGAACGACAGTAAATAAATGAGCCAACATAAAAGATTCGAATGAGTGCACCGTTTAAATATTTGGCCTTGGATTTTTAATTTTAATGTTTTTCAACTGGTTTCATTAATGGAAAGTATATAGTGATTTATTTCAATCAGCATAAATTTTTTTTGGTAAAAAAAGAGGATGTACTACCGGTACTGATCTCATCTGCCATCTGCTGTTAAATTGTAAAACGACTTTGTGGTTTAGCAGTGAAAAATTGAAGTAACTTCATAAGTTTAATATTTTTTTTATGATTTCCTTTTTCTGTGTTTTGTTGGCACATTTTTTTACTTCAATTTATTGCTTAACTCTGATACCATATCTTACTTCATAATCTCTGTATTTAGCTAATGTATATACCATACTCTTATTACATCGGACTAACTAGTCTGTACCAAATCAAACACACTTTTGACTGGTCAATGATTATTTCTCAATGATTGATCACTACTCGGATCTATTTTTTCATTTTTTTACATAAGTACTCATTGCGGAACTTTAGATAACGTTTTGTATGTAGTCTTTTCCTTGTACTGTCATCAATCATACAACTGCTGATGCTGATAAGAATTAAGATACAAAAGAATAAATAGCAATTTGGTTCAAAAAAAAGTTTTATGTACAACAAATTCATAAACATACAAAAAAACCATTCCAAAAATAAACAATAATGAAATTATTTACAGTTTCCGACTTAGTACGGTAACAAAATAACAAAAACGGTAAAATAGAAATTTCTATTATAAAAAATATACTAGTCGAAATTAAATTGAAATATTACATTATACATATTTATTTGTTTATATTTTATTTATTGATTGTTTTGATCCTTAAACGGTTGTGGTTTACCCTTTTGAACTGCAGGTAATGGGGCATTGGCTCCAGTATCGTTTGGTTGAACCGTAGTAGTTGGGAGAACGTCACTAAAAAAACAAATTAAATAAACAAATTAAAAAATGAAGTCAACCTTTTCACTAAATATTTATTACCAGTCTTCTGTTGGCGGTTCCACGCAACGACGCGAAAGTTTATCAAAAACAAGTGTTGCGGCACAACGCATAAGTCTTGGATATCCACCGATACATTGCCAGAAACGGGTACAGCTTTTACCAAGAGTTACTCGACCATCTGGATCGTCTTTACACAATGCTAAAAACATTTCATAAAACAGGATTTGAGTTAATGTGCTGAACATGCACACTGTATATGGCCAAGATGTGGCTATTACCATATAAAAGACATTAACTTTAACTATCTAACTGATAAAACGTCAACTTCAAAGATGTGCCAAAAAAAACTTAGAGCTGGTTTTCCCTTAGTTTGAACCACAAGTCACAAGTGTGTGCACAGAAAGCTAAAATTCCACTCCTGCTCAATTTGCCATCTATTATTTTATATAACTTTACGTCAATTTGATTTAATAGCTTCTGAGAATTATTTTTTTTAGTAGTAGTAGATTAATGAAAGATAATTACATGATCAATCATCTTGCATAAGAAAATGTCTTTTAAGGAGACGCGAAATAAACTCACGATGTTTCTGACATCCGTTTACGTTTTGCGGCCAATCACAAGCGTGAGTTTCTTCATTGTATAAAAGTCCACCTATGCAGTATTGCTCGACTGCAGTTCCATTCCAACACGTCCAGTATCTTGTACAACTTGTTTCATGGCTAAAAATTCCGTACAACCATTCGCAATGCTCTGTTTGAATGGCAGCATCTATAAAAACGATAAAGTCACGCTAGAACGATGAGATGATTTCATTTTCTAAATTTCAATTTGAAATTTTGATTGCAAACATACTTCGGTTTACTTTGTCACCACAATCTCCTCTCCATGGGTAATCGCAATGTTGGGTGAGTCCATTCCCACGCCCAATGTAAACCAAGCCATTGGGACAATCTATCAGTTCGGTTACTCCATCCACGCAAGCGTAGTACTTGTCGCAGTGAGTCTCATGGGAAGCGAAGTTGGATTTGGATTGACAGACGTCAATTTGTTGTGCAAGGGCTATAAAATTCAATAGAAAATTGATTTTGAACACACCTTATTTTCTTGACCTACATCCACGGCCAACCACCTGCAAATTAAACCCTTTAAGGTAGAAAATACGCAAAAATGATCGCGTTCGACGACTCAGTGACCTGTTTTATTTGCAGAATTATGAGTCAAAAAGTGAAACACAAAACTACTCGCAGTTCGCATGTGGTGGAAAACTTGAATGTCAAGGTCACTGGACTCGAGGTCTCCAGTTCAAAAAATTTGATTTTTAGCACGAAAATTCAATTGTGTATATTTAAAACAATTTACTAAATGTTATTTAAGTAATTAACAATTAATTTTGCAGGCGGTAATACAATTTTCGCTTTGAAAAAGCTAAAATTCCAATGCAACTAAATTTATTCTTGTTTTGATTTTGATTTTTTTTTTTAATAAACAAGATAATCTTACCTGATGATGCTAAAGTAAGAACTAGCAAGATGTACATGTTGGAGTGTCAGATGTCTAAGGTGGAACGCTACCAAGACGCCGGTCTCCGAGGTCTTTTTGTATGAAGTTGTTTCATATCTGATTGGTTGTTATGACAACCGAATGCCTGAGGTTAGTCTTGAGATGTTGTGACGTCGTACCTGGATGTAGATGTTTCCACGTTGACCTGATTGTTCCATGTCACCTTTTTCAAGGTGACAAGTTCCATAGATCCTTGGTAAAACCTTCTCCAGACACTTGCAAACGCGTCTAGCACGTCCTATATAATCAGACGACGGCCTTAACTATATATTTTTTTAAATTAAATCTTCTGGAGCATAATTTTTATTTTCTGAATGAATTTATCAGATTTCAGAATGTTTTTATTGAGGTTACGTCGCAATTACAATCAATCTTCTTTTGAATTCGGATAAAAAATTTTGAATTTTTATTTCGACATTTGCAAACATTGATAGTAAATTATTTTTTTTAAATAGAAATTAGTACAATTCCGACAACCATAATTGAATCATTCGATTCTATGTATATTTTAACATTCGTGTACAAAAGATGGCAGTATAATATCATATCGTGTACAATGACGATTAATATTCGTGTCATATTCAGTTTCCGCATTTTCTCGTGATTTATAGGAAAAAGGAAGGGTTATTGACCCATATCAAATTATTCACCACAAACAACTTAAATTCTATATTTTTTCTCCCTTTTTCGGTTTTCATTTTCCAATTATATACTTTCACAAAAAAAGTATACAAGTAGAGTTATGGTCGTGATGCTTATTTACATCCTCTTAAATATTTCAAATCTTCACAAGCAAGAATTTCTGCATTAAAACCCATACCATGTCCGCATGAAATAATGCGAGGTTTGTGGTTGTCAACACAGGTAATGTAACGAGTGCAATCACCAGGATGAGGATAACGAGGATTTGGATAGAAACGAGCTGATAATCCCGTTGGTTTGGATGGACATTGGAATCCAGTTACAGCTGTAAATAATTTGTATAATGTTTAGGGAAATTGAAATTAAAGCATTAGTATTATAAATAGATTTTAAAAACAAGATTTTAACGATTCTGGAAAAAACATTTGTAATATACAGTATCTACAAAAATTGATTCAGACTTTAAAAAATTCAATTTGAATTACTGAACAAAAACATCCCGACTTTTAGAGTCCTCTATCGAATTTTTCGAAAACGTTTTTGAATTTTTAAAAAACATTCAAGCAACTAGGTTAAATTTTTAATTTAAATTTGTTTTAAAAAATGGCATTAAAAAGCATCAAGTCAGGAAATAAAACTTAAAATAGAGAGAAAAATAAAAGGAAATAATTTAAATTCAGTTTTTCAGGCGTAAAATATTAAAATTGACCTACCTGTTCCGTCACAATCATCCAAAAGATCTGGCCAATTGCACGAATGTATACGGTCATCGTATGCTAATCCAGGTTCGCAATCATTAACGAAAGCCTCTCCTTCTGCACATTTGTGGAATTGTGTATTACATGATGATGTGATGGGAAATATACCGTAAAGCCATGGACAGTATTCAGTCCTCACTGGTGGAGCTAACGTCAGATGTAATTTAAACTTTAGTTTAATTAATTAATTAATTAAACTCGAGTTAATTATAGGTACCAAAATCTTTGCGGTCTCCGCATTCCACTTGCCAATTGTACGTGCAGAAGTGAGCCACTGCTCCGAGCCCGTCAAATAACAATCCATTAGGGCAAGTTTCAAGTGTCAAAGAGCCATTGACGCATAGGAAGAATTGGTCACAGGATGTAGCATGTGGATACACTTGAATGCCTTCTAATTCAGGGCAAGCACTTACAGCAACAGTTGAATGGACAACTTGATTTATCAAAGTGTAAAAAAAAAAATAACCATTTAAGTTTTCTTGTTATTGTTATCTGCAAAATTCAATGTTTTGAAAATATTTTTTTATTTGAACATTGACTTCCATTGACTTCCATTTGCCCCAGTTTAGCACCCTCTTTTGATGGAATGAAAGAAAATATAATGATGTAGTATAAATTTTGTTTTTGGGTTTTGGTGCAAAGATGCAAACAAAATTCAACTTTACAAAATATTAAACTTTTTCCGCGTCGTCTTATATCCGTTTTCATGTGTTTTAACTGACTGTCTTATCATATAATTTTTTGTATTAGTTTTAACTCGCAATGTGGCATTTAGATTCGTTTTTCAGCCTTGTCCTCATCTAAAACCGATGCAGGTGCATATTATCAATAATTAAAGAACAATTCCTACCTGATAGGAAGAAAATAAAGAGCACACAAATCTTCATGTTGACACTTCAAATACAAATGCCGAAAGATCAACTGCGCCCTCATGTGTGTAGTATAAAGACTATAACAGTATTGGTTTTTTCAAACTATTATTTTTTTTTTAAATCACAATCTTTAATGTTGAATTCCTAAGTGAATAAAACTATTAACTGTAAAAATGTTTAACATCACTTAAAACGTAACAGAGATTAGAAATTCGTTTGAAACGAATTGTTAATTGGACTACGGGTAAAATTCTTAAATTTTTTTCAATTGACCTCATTCTAAAATTTCTACTTACTGTAGTTCTCGTTTTCCCTGACCCACTGTGAACCGAGGTCTTTACTACAGTTTAAGTTTAATTCTAAACCAAACTAAAAACACAATAGGTTATACAAAACCACTACTATATGCGCTTGAGATTTGTTTTAGAGATAAGAATACAATTTATTCAACTTTACTTGCAGTCTGCTACATAAGTGCTGACTACTTAGTCAGAATAAAGTATTAAAGTTTTAATTTTGCTTCAATCAGTCTTCAAAGGTGATTCACTTTAGATGCACATCAAAGCTTTTGCTTAGGTAAATGAAAAATGAAAATATCTTTGCATTTTCAACTGGAAAAAATAAAGTTGACATATTGTTCAGGTGAGAAGGAAGAAATTTTTTTATAATTTTTTTAGTGGCCTGGATTAACTTACCATCCTGGAACATTAATGGGTTCATCACACGTGGAAGTTTGCGGGTTGAAAACGAGGCCATCTTCGCATCCAAGTAAACGTGGAGTCTTTCCTGACAAGCAAACGTAGAATTTTCTACAATCTGATGGATGAGGATATCTGGGATTGAAGAAATGCGGGAATCCTGGTATATCTGGAGCTGATGGAGGACATGTAAAGCCCACAACTTCTGTTTATATACAAATTATCGAAATCATTACTTCTTCCCAAGCAAAATTTAATAACAAATTATATAAATTGATAAATAAAATCTTTTTCTGCATAAAATTCAAATTTATTATTCCTAGGTGTCATTTTTTGGTGTTACAATAAAGTAAACATAGCAACAATAACCATTGACAACATTGGCACCAAACTAAAACAAAGCATACGACTACAGTTTTTAATATTGTAAACAACATTTTGACTAAAGCTTAATCGTTTTTAATGCTTTATTAATAAATTACTTTTTACCTTCAGGTGTACAAGGGCTGTCCGCTTCATCAGGCCATTCACAATTCCCAGTTACATCGCTATAGACTAATCCTTCAGGACAATCAGTCTCATGGGCCTCTCCATCGACACATCTGTAAAACTGTCCACAAGCTCTCGGATTATCAGACTTGAAAAAACCCCATTTGCGTGGACAATTGGGAGATGGCTGAGCAGGTTCTATATAGAAATTCAACATAAAACAGGTTTTCAATAAGTAAAAAAAATATTAATAAACTCACGCAAAGCACTTCTGGTGCTGCAATCAACAGCGGTTGGTAGATCACAACGAGCATATCGAGTAGAATAATCATTAAAAACCAATCCATCCGGACACAGTTCTTCTTTTGCAACCGAACCGCTCACGCATTCAAAATATTTGTCGCACTGTCTTGAATCTGGAAAAAACCCGTCCGGAAACTGACATTGACCATTAATTCGGGAAGTGCAAATTATAAGCACAAAGATGTGAACAATATAGCTTCGTGAAAATCCCATCGTTTATCTTTGTCTGTTGATCAACCTGATTAGAAGGACATCCACAGTAAAGGCTGCTGTGTCCAGTGGGTGTCCTTAGCTAATTTTGCATATGCAATCTTGACTCTTCTTTAGCCCAAAGGTAAAAATTTGAGAAAGTAATTCGTGAGTGAAAGTGACCTCAATACAAAAATGGAATTTGCAATTTAAAACAATAAAATAAAATTTATTTTCATGAGCACCGTGAAATATTTTTAAATATGTATTTAGAACCACCGGTAATTAAAACACAAATATTTGGCAATTGAATTCTTTCTTCTCTTGGGATGTTGTATTTCTTTCAACCAATTGACTTGAAAGAACCACTAAAATAAAAATAAAAATAAATTGCATACAATTATATGAATATTTATAGTTTCATTTCATACCATCCAGGGACATTTTCTGGATCATCACAAGCATTTAGTGCAGGATTAAAGACGAATCCTGATCGGCATTTCGTCAATCTCGGTTTAGTTCCATCAACACAAGTATAAAACTTGTTGCATTCGTTTGGATGAGAGTAACGAGGATTACCCAAATTTGCTTCAAGTAATTCAGGGGTTGCAGATGGGCATCGAAAACCGAGAAAAACTGAAGATATTAAAATAAGCAATGCCAAATGCTATTTTGCATTTAGTCATAAATTTTATGAAGATATACCTTCCGGGTCACAAGTAGGTGATTCATCAGGCCAGTCGCATCGCAAGGTACCACTATTAAATGCTAATCCTTCAGGACAATCGAATAAAAAAGCTCGTCCCGCTGCGCAATTCCAGAATTGACCACAATTCCTGACATCTTGGTGTGGATACAGTCCATATTGGTGCGGACAGTTTTCAGATGGTTGGGCTGATTCTGCGAATTAAAATCGCTATTATTTTCACAATTAAACAAATTGTAGATATAAACTTACGAATTCTTGTTCTGGTACCACATTCAACTTCCAGTGGATAATCACACGGATATGAGTTTACTCGCGTTTTCTTCTCGTTGAATACCAAACCATCAGGACATAGAAGAGTTTCAGCCTTTCCATCGCGGCATACTATGTATGCGTCGCATTGATCAGGGACTGGAAAACGGCCATTTGATTGTGGACATTGTGATTGTCCTGGAGAAATAGGCTTTAGATTTTCAGCAATTATGAAATGAATTGCGTTGTAAATTTACTTTACCTTGACAGAAGAAAATAAAAAGAAGGAGAAATTGAAAGAACGACATGTGGAGAAATGAAGGATTTTTTTGAGATGGAATTAAAAATACACTGAATCTTTAGCCTCAGGTATATAAAGTGTTGAGCATATAGATGAGTTGGCTAGACCTCCAAAGATGGCCAAGATAAAACCAGAAATAGAAGTTTTCTGACATATTTTAATGTTCTAGTTTTCATTTTTAAAGAGATTTTTAGTTTGCTGGTATAGGCAAGTTTTCTTTTTTTTTGTAGATGGTTTTCTAGTTTCTGATAATTCTATGAATTCTTCTTTTTTTAAATTAAAAAAAAGAAAGAAATGAAGGACAAATTTTGAGCAAAAACAAGTTTATATTTATTGTATTTACAAAAGAATAACGTGCCAAAACGTATTTCTTTTTTGTTTGTTTTTCAGTATTAATTAAATGTAAACTTAAAGTACAAAATAACGTCTTTTATGGCAAAAGGATTTATCAAAAAGTAGGTTAAAAAATATTTATGTAGGCATCCATTTGGAAACCTGTGAGACGCAAGAATGTGAGCGCAATAAAGAGCACACTGTCATTTATACACCAAAAAGTTTTGTCATTTCATCACAAGCGCATGTTGGATGTCATGGAAGTCACTGTGATAACTGCCCAGTCTTCACGAGTCGTCTTCGTCATCATCTTGCTGCTGTGGCCTAGATTTTTTGGCAACAAATCCACCACCAGCGGCCTGGGCTTTCTTCAATGCCTTCAGATCAACAT
This sequence comes from Strigamia transsilvanica, assembly GCA_034701245.1. NCBI lineage: Eukaryota > Metazoa > Arthropoda > Chilopoda > Geophilomorpha > Linotaeniidae > Strigamia > Strigamia transsilvanica. Next base: position 675 of record JAQIXU010000694.1, on the reverse strand, counting down.
CGCCGTAATATTTCTCACTAAAAAAACAAATTTTAAAACAAAATAGTAATATTTCTCATAACAAATAATTTAATTAATCAAAACTTTACCATCCGGAGACATTTTCTGGATCATCGCAGGCAGATGTATCAGTGTTGAACACAGTTCCAATAGAGCATCCGTACATACGAGCAACTCCTTCCAAGCACACGAAAAACTTTCTGCAGTCATCTGGATGTGCATGACGGGTAAATGATCCTGATTGCTCCACAGTAGCGGGGTCTGGACACTGGAATCCTTCAGCTACATCTTTTTTTTTTAATTGATAGAAATTCAGATGTTACACCAATCATTTCAAAGTTTTATGATTGATCTTTTTACCTATAGCTTTGCAGTTTGCAACTTGATCGGCCCATACGCACACGCGGTTTACTTGATCAAAAGCAAGACCAGCAGCACAATTGTACTTTTTGGCTTCACCACTCCAGCACGAATAGAAAACACCACAGTCCTCTTCATCAGGGAATACACCGTAAAGTCTTGGACAAAACTGTGTGCTAATTGGTGGTTCTGCGAATCAATAATCAGCTTATTAAAAATATTCCCCCCATCAAATGCATTGCATGAAGACGAATTAGGCGAGGCGAGGCGTGGCACGGCACGATTCTAAACCAAAATTTTGGGGAAAGTAATTTT
>JAQIXU010000693.1:0-26534 GCA_034701245.1 Strigamia transsilvanica | reverse complement strand
GAGAATATTATTTAATATTTCAAGAGAAATACAGTGAACACTCGAGAAGCCATTTTGGGGCTCTCGAGGTCACCACACTGCTGTATAAATTCCATGTCTGTGTTTGTATTTATATAGAACTGTTAGCTGAAATCCAAACCCAGAAGAATTCAATAGAAATATGACTCTTATTTATTGTTGTATCCTTGGAGTTATTTAACTAGCAACCAACACAAAAGAAAGTTAGGCAGTCTCTAGTACTCACCCAAGTATGACTTCTTGAGCATGTCTGCACTGAATTAGAGCAGACGATGCATTCGTGTCGATAGTTGGCTTGGATACACTAAATTTATACATAAATTCTTATTCGTTAAGCAAAATGTGGTGAAATTTGAACTGGTGCGTTGATAGGTTTGAAATCAAGACTCGGATTTGCATTTTTTTTTTTTTTTTTTTTAGAAAATGTCTCAAATTTTTAGGTTATTTTTTGATGTTGTACCGGTACTAATTTATTTGCAAAATATTTTGTGTCAATTTTCGTGTGAAAAATGGAACTGAGGTACCAGACTGCAATTCTTGTGAAAAAAATGTATTTTTGGGGCGCACAACTGCAATTTTTGGGCGCCAAACCGCAATTTTTGTGTGTAAAATATATTTTTCAAGTGCCAAACTAGCATTCTTGTGTGTAAAATATATCTTTCAGGTGCAAAACTGCAATTTTCAGGACCAAAACTGCAATGTTTAGACGCCAAACTGCAATTTTCTAGATTTACTAGTGATTTTTTTAATGAATTTTCTAGATTTTTGGTGGATTTTCTAGATTTTTGTGAATTTTCTAGATTTTTGATGAATTTTCTAGATTTTTGGTGAATTCTCTAGATTTTTGTGAATTTTCTAGATTTCTGTGAATTTTCTAGATTTTTTGTGAATTTTCTAGATTTTTGTGAATTTTCTAGATTTTTGTAAATTTTCTAGATTTTTGTGAATTTTCAACTTTTTTGTGAATTTTCAACTTTTTTGGAACGTTTATTGTCACTCGATTAAAAGAGTAGTTCCAACCAATGTTTGATTTACAAATTTATTCAATTCAAATTCAAAATAAAAGTGTTTATACTTACATAAAATCCTCTAACGGTTTTCATTTGTTTATTTATATATTTCCTGCACATAACTCCAATACTTCATTAGCAAATGATTGAATTAAAAACTAGATTTTATTAAAAAATACATTGATTGTTTTCAATTTGATTGAAATAAATAATTATTGAGTCTATATACATTACAGTTTTAAACAAATTTTGACATGTTTAATTTATTGTAATTTTGGTAATTATTACAGTTCATTTTCATTTAAATTCTAGTTATTTTTTTCTTGCACGTGTCTCTAGGACCAGTGCATGAGAGTTTCTCACAACAACTCATTATTTCACACTTTTCGCCGAATTTGTGACAGCCACTTTAAAAGAAATTATTTTTTAAAAGAGAAAAACAAAATCAGATAGTTAATTAAACAATTCAACTATACCTGATTAGAGGAATGAGGCCACCAACTAACAGCAAAAGTAAAGTGAAAAATATGATTTTCATTTTTACTAAGGGTATTTATTTTCTGTTGTAAAATTCAGTAGAAATGTGCCCTGTATTTATACTCAATTCTTAATCGTTATGTAAGATGTGAAATTAGAACTGATGAAAAATTGAACGTTTTTTAATTGCTCGTGTGTTGATATGAAATGAAGAACCGGATCAGCACAATGTTTGTGAATTTTATTGATTTTTAATTTTTAGTTTTTAATTTTTAATAATCTTTTATGACTTTCCTAGAAATCTTTTGTACACTTTGATGATTTTCAATCAATTTATATGAATTTTGTTGATTTTCCATCAATTTGTACGAATTTTTTGGATTTTCTATCCATTTTTATAGATTTCGTTCATTTTCTATCAATTTTTATAAATACTGTTCATTTTCTATCCATTTTTGTAAATTTTATTCATTCCCTACTCGATTTTTGTAAAATTTCTTGATTTCCTACTCATTTTTTTAATTTGGTAAATTTTCTAGACTCTTCATTCATTTCTTGTTAAAATTCTAAATTTTCTAAACTTTTCAGCCAGTTTTGTGAATTTTTTAGATTGAGTGCAGATAATTTACAATTTACATTTTTTTACATTTTCTAAATTTTCTAGAATTTTCACTAATTTTTTTTGTAAATTTTTTAAATTTTCTTGTTTTTCTACAGAATTTTAGTAAATTTCCTACGGTTCTTCACATTTCACTCATTTTCTTTGTAAATTTTAAAAATTGATTTTCTACACAAATTGTCAATTTTGTTGACTTTATGCATAAATTTTCTAAGCTCCGCTGATTTTATACATAATTTATGTACATTTTCTAGCCAATTCTTCCAAAGTATACAAATTCTCCAGACTTTTCATACTAAAAAAAATGTAAAAAACTCTAAACTTTCTATTTTTTTCTGCAAGCTTCAATAAAAACGCTTTCGATTCCAATCGCAAACACCAGATTACACCCCTCAAGGTTAAAACAACCATTCATAAACATTGAAAATTCTTGCTGGAGATGCAATGACGTGCAAAACAGCGCGATTACACCAACTAAATCAGCTATCAATAACCAAGCAAACAAGAAAATACGTCATCTCATCATTAATCTCAACACACAAAGTGTTAATTGAGGATCAAACCAAACGATGATGTCATATCCAACCAGAGAGTGAAAATTGAAGTGTGCGGCCAGCGAATTAAGATCGAATCATTAAGCGGTCAATTGCCTCGAAATATTCCGCACAAACGTCTTCATTTCATCCCGTCTTTTACCACAAATTAACACAATCCACACTCAAGAGTTTGTCGCCACCTCGCGCTGCCTCCTTCAATTAAAAGTGTTTTAAGAATGCACTTCGGCTCTAATTTGCTTAATTATCTGATTAACAACGTAATTCTACACTATTAATTACTAAACACATCGATTCTTTAAAGAAATTAAAAATTCTACAAAAAAAAAATTAAATTAAAGAAAAAGTATTCAATTAATAGCATTTGGCATCATGCACGTTTTAGCACTGAAAATAAAAATCGAAATGATTTCTCTTGTTAATTCAGGTTTGGCCACCGTCGACCCATCAACAAATTGGTTGGTGTCATCCACCGCTTACTGATAACGCGATCACATTTGCACTTCCTGACGTTCGCAACCCCTGTTCCAGATATAAGTGCTTCTCCTCATGACTCATTCGAATTGCAGAAAAAGCGATTTTAGAATTCCGCAATTTTATCTGCAGTTTTATTTTTCATTTTCCGCATATTTTTTAAATAAAAAAAAATATTTTTTTAAACCAAAATTAAACGTTCGTGGAACCGTTTTTTTTTGTTGGGATAAATGGGAGTCGAAGAGTATATTTTGCCAGCAATCTTGATCGATTTTTCTCGTTCCCCCTCTTGAATTGTGACTTGTCAGTCGACTTGGTTCAGAAATCTAGATATAGATTTTTGCTTTTGACTCACGGATAAAAACAGAGTGGCGAATGTTCACACTCAATTCGCTTTGACGTCTCCATTAATATTTAATAAGTGACATTAGTGACGAAAATGTGGCGCACTAAACTCAAACTCTATTCCAGTATTTGTGCAAATAAATAATGCATTCAGCCTCAATCGACAAGATACAACCGACTCTGCCTTTTTACACTCATGACAACACTCTTTAAACACAAATATCAATTTTTAATTCCCCAAAAAATATTTTTTTTCCAATTACTGGAACCCAAAAAATTCACTTTTGTTCTCCGATATAAAAATCCAAATGTTATGGTCTTTCGCTCCCTCTTTTGGTCATTTGTTTATCAAATATACACGATGTGAAAATATACTTTTATCGTCTCAATTGACTCGCACCCTTGCAACAATTCAATTTTCTTGAACAATTCTCCCCGTTTTGTATATATTTTTAGTTGCACCCCATTTTGGAGGAAAAAAGGCCAAAAGTGGAATGATTCATCGCGGAATTGTCGTTTTTTTTTTCCACTGAATATATATTTTTATACGTGCGGGAAAATGGTATGGTAGTCACCAAATACCCAATTATGACCAAGAAAGAGGGGAGAGGAGAATAGAATTGACACTTTTTATGTCTTTGGTAGCGTAAGGTAAAAGCGGTGGTAATTGCAATTTGGCTCAGCGCAAGCTTATTGCCACTTAGATTTCTTTTGGGGAAAATATGGATCAAGTTGTGGCTATTATTATCAAATTTTATAGTAAAAGCAGGCTGGAAATCAATATTTAAACGTATTTTGCACGGGAATCATCAAAATGTAACCGAAATCTTGGAAAATGGAAACGAAGCAACCCAGAGTCGGCTCAGACGTCGTTTTTTTTGGACCCCAGACCGAGGCCCAAAAAAAATTCAAAATGTTTGAGAAATTTCCAAATTTTCAAATTTTGGGGCCCCACATTTTTAGGCATAAAAAAGCATTTTTTAGGCATAAAAAAAGCATTTTTAGGGATAAACAAGCATTTTCAGACAAAAATAATGCAATTTTTGAAGAAAAAACGCTTTATTGGACAAAAACATGCATTTTTGTATTGAAAAATGCATTTTGTTCATGTACCAGGGGGGCCTTTTGAATCGGGGGCCCAGGGTGGGCCCCTTGTTGTTTTGCCATTGCGTAATACCCAAATTTGTGACCAAACTAAATGCGCAAATACTCTTATGCAAAATGCTAATGTGCCCTCAATTCCCCGACGAAAACCTCGACAGAAATTCCAGACAGCCAACTTGGCTTCCAGTTTGCTTTCTACCAAAAAATGCCAAGTCTCTATGCGTACGCACATCATAATTTACAACATAAAATTCCATTATAAATTGCCAGCAAGTGCTAAACAAATACCACATTCATCAAATTGATTAAACAGAAATAATTACTCCATTAATTAAAAATTCTCCTTAAAACAAAACGCAAAAAAAAAAATTAATTAATTAAAAAAAAAAAAAAAAAAAAAAAAAAAATGGCCACAACACAAACTGTTATTTACAGCTTCGTCAATCAATAAACAACTAGTTCAAGTATGACTCATCAGCATGCATCCACAACATTATCCAAATTGAAAACTCTTGACTGCAGCTACAAAATACTTGTCTTGCCATCGACGTAAAAAATAAATAAAACAGCACCACAAACCCCAATCATCTCAGCTGCTGACTCATCCGAAGGAAGGAAGGCAGGCTTGCTTTTAAAATCACTTGTCATAATTCACCCCATCTCTATCCCCTTCTTCTTCCCCTTCCCCTGCCACTGTCTGATTCTTCCTCTTCAAAGAGCGCGCATCCCGCACCAGCAGCTGTGTGTATTTGCTCCTGACTGCATCAAAATCCTCTAATTGGGATAATGTGGCCTCGGGCCTTGCGTCCACTCTTTCTCACTGACCCCACGTTTATTGATCATTTAATGGAATTATAAATTGCGTTTCATATAATTTTTTTACTCGAAATGATTTTTTTTACCGTGTTAACCTATGGGGATTAGGCTTATTGTCGAATTTGGAGTTTAAGCTTTAATATTAATGAGGAAATAGATAAATAAAAAAATTTTTGAAAAAGAAATTAAAAAATTAAAGGTTTTCTCTTTGTTTAATGTTGGTAATTGGATTGTTTTTTTTTTTAAAAAATTCTTTTAAATTTAATTTTAGTGGGAAATATAATAGAAATGTGATGCATAAGCTTAATAGGCAAGAAAGGCTTATGCAGTGAAGCTGCACCACAAGGCGGAGCTTTATCGTTATAGGAGAAGCGAAGAGAGGATTTAATTGGGGCTGGGAAAAAATAAATTGTAGCGTGATGTAATCCGGAGAAAAAGCTTCAAATCACGCAGAAAAAAAGATGGGGATTTCGTATTAAAGTCAGAGAAGATTTGAATCTAAGCTTATCACAGACTCTCTCACGTCATCGCAGCCTCCACCAATTACCTGATAATGAAGCTGAGGGATTAAAGAGTCTTTTAGTTCCCATTACTATTAAAGAAATAAATAAAAAAAATACTTTTTTGAGGGGTGGAGAAAAGACAAAGAAACAGTTGGGTATTTCCCGAGAAAATCACAAGCTCGAGATTCAAGGTTTCCCGAAATGATGAAAATTTGAATTCTCGAGATTCGGGATTTCCTGAAAAGAATTCTCGAGATACTGTATTGAGAAAATTTGAATAGAATAGGAAACGAAAATAATTCAAAGTGCCATTTTGTGGCAGTTTTTATTTTGTTTTATTTTTGAATTTGAATTGTCTATTACAGTTTGACTGAAGGTGAGAGTAACTCGAATTGATCCTGATTTCTATCTGGTGACGTATTTCCACTTTAATCCTTTAAAATCCACATCGGCTTATTACAGATCAGTGAAGCGAGATATTTTTGTAAGCCAATCAGATTACAGTAAACATAAAATCCTATCTCACTTTTCTTCTACAAATTTAACTACAGGATAAATTATAAATTATATTCCATTCCAAAAAATAAATAAAGAAAATTTAAATTCCAACAAAATAAATATAAAAAAAATTTAAATTTCATCAAATAAATATAAAAAATTTAAATTTCATCAAATAAATGTAACACATTTGAATATTAAACAGTTTTCATTGGTTTTTCATACACAAACAAACAGAAAACGATTAGTTATTTAAATATTAATGTTTTTACCTCGCATCAATATTCGCAACAAAACTGAACGTGTCCCAAATCCAACGACTCAATAAACATAAAATATTTAAAACCATTTACGACGCACTATTCAGGTCCGATATTCAATGAAAAAATATCAAAACCTAAATTTGCTACAATTTAAGTGTCTTATTTTGTATTGTTTAAGGTAGGGATAGCGCGAACGCAGTCCCCACACGCAAAAATAGCGCGCCCGAGTTACCCCAATTTGGGGCAATCGCAGGTGTCAGCCCAAACAAAGTGCAATGTAAAGGCCTCAACCTGGGACAACTTCCTAATGGATCAAAGTTGAGTCCTACGCCAGGTAAGTATGCGAAACAACCGTCCGTCTAAGGGCGTCGAGTAGCAAACTCGCAGCGAGATGGATGGTGCGTCAGTCAATCATTTCGCGTTTTAAATTATATTTCTTAGTTATTTCACTTTAGATTTATATTTTTCTAATCTAGGGTACATATTGCATCATCTTAGTGATTGAAAACGTTTAATGTTTATTCAAAAATGAAATTTCTTTAGAATAAGAAATTTGCGCGCGCCACCACGCGGATCAATCATACTTATGTATATCGAATTCCGGGGAACTGCAATAACGCCTTTTGTCTTTCAAACTACACCTTTACCGACAATCTGATTTAATTAAACAACTAAATTTTCTTATCAGAAAAAATCAGAAAAAAAATAATACTAATACGAGACCCGGGAAGCTGTCTGTCTGTCTGCGTGCGTCCGGCACTTCCGAAAATTTTCAATAAAAAGTTGTAATAAAAGAATAAAAATTGTACTTTTTAGAAGTAGTTTTGCCCGTTATTTTCGATAAAGTTAATAGTTTTGTTATTAAATCATGTTAAAGTGGAGATATTATAGAATTACAGCAATCTGGAAAGTTGACACTAGCGCCACTGGCGGACACCCTGAACAACGATGGAGGCCAAGACCCAATTTCCGCTATTTTCGGTACTGAAAAAGTTTCGGAAAAATCGGAAACCACGTTGGGTTTGTAGCTTTTTTCGCGGGCTACAACCCTGTGTGTTTTGATTTTTAATTTAATGGTCGAAAACTGGTTTTATTTGCTATCTTAGGCGCGGACAAGGCACTTACAGTAGGAAACGTGTGCGATTGTGGCGCGCTCTTTCAGTTTGAATTATATTTCTTAGTTATTTAACTTTATATTTGTATTTTTCAATCGTATTGTGTGTATCGATTTTATTCACCAGTTCTATAGTCGTCGGGAAAAAAATCCTGGAAAAATCGTGTTTATCTTTTATTCCTGGACTCCAGGAATAATAATAAAATTCGGTGCACTGAAACCGCAAATTATTCTTATTCGAGGACCCCAGTTATGAAAAAAGCAGTGAGGGGACGACCCTTTTTTGATGGACAAAGAAAAATGAGGAAAAATCCTAAATATTCCAGAAATTCACAGCAATAAATTTATCGCTTGACATTTTGATATTTTTGATACTTTGATATAAATTGTAAATGTCGTGCACATTATTAGACAACTCGAAATTCAATTATCCGCTTGTTTTATTGCACAGTGACCCGTCTGAAGGACACTTAAAGTTGAGCAAGCTTTTCTTCTACTCCTTATGTCTGTGTTGAATTTTATTGATGATTCACATAAAAACGCAGTTGAAAAGAGAGTAAAACGAGAGAAAAAAGCATTTAGGAGCCTACAGTCACTCAATGAAATCCTCTACACAGAAATCATTAGAAAAACGCGTTCAAAAGAAGAACATTTTTTGCTTTCTTTCCTCCAATTTTCTTCGTGCGTCATTCATCAAGATGAATGCGCGTTTACATCACGGCGCGTCGTTAAATTCAATTTTTTCAAAAGTAAAAATTAATTATGAAATTCTGAGTAGTTTATTGAACTTAATTAACCACCTGCTATAGTTGGTATGTTTTTTCGGTGTTAATTTTGGTCATTTTTCATGATTAAAACACTAAAAGTTGACATTTATCGCCAGTTTTTTTTTTTCCGAATTAGTTTTTGGCTTTAATAGAAATTGGTGAACACGCAACTCGGGTCGCAACAAATATCACGCGAGAAAGCGAAAAAACAGAAGAATTTTAGGTTTCTCTGTGTAGGGAAAAAAGAGAGCGATATCTCACGTAGAAACGGTACAAGTCTGAAATTGGCGCTGCAAGTGATTAATGGGAAATGGACACTCCCAAGCCGGAGATTTATCAAAACTCCCCTTGAAATGTAATGAACTTGAACACAGCTGCCCGTCCGTTCCAATAACGCGGCAAAAATTAACTTTATATGGATTATGGACTGAATCGAATATGAAATTGCGAAAAATGTAACGTGTGACGTAATATTGGCTGTAGTTATCAAATTTCTGGTCAAAACTTTGATAATTGTAATAATTAAACGAATTAATTGATTTCCCTTTGTGCTTCACTGAACTGCTTGAAAAAAATAATTTAATTTGATTTTAAATTTTTGGTTTGGTATTACCGGAATTGGTAAATAGAACTTGACGTATTATGACGTAATATTGGCTGTAATTATCAAATTTCTAGTGAAAAGTTTGATAATTGTAATAATTACACTAATATTAATTGATTTCGTTTTGGCTTCACTGCACTGCTTGAAAAGCAATTTAAATCAGTTTCACCGGAAATGGTAAATTTTTTTTGTAGAATTTTTTTTGTATTTTTAAATTTAGTGCTCTGATTATTTAATACATCATGTTTGCATTTGCTAATCTGTAAAATTCCGATCTTGTGACTGATAATTCTTGTTGTTGATTACATTTTTGGGTTGGTAAATATTGCCCCATTGCACGCTTAAGGCCCCTAAGCAGCCAACATGCTAAATCAAATAAACGGGGTAATTAGTCACTCGGTCGAAAAACATGAGAGGGGCGCAAATTTGTGGCATAATGTACCAGCAAGTTTAAAATAAAGATTTTTTAAAAATGCTCAAAAGGGGTGGTCTATGTGGGTAATTTAAATTTTAAATGCTAATCTAATTTTAAACATAACAGTTTAACTGGTGACAGAATTCCAAACTAATCACAGTGTAACTTTAACATATTCGTAATTTAATGGTAGACTGATGTTTTGCATTATATTTTCTTGCAGCATGTGTGTCGGTGATAAAATACAGAATGTTCATTTAGGCAAAGAAAAAAAAGAGAAAAAAAAAATTTCTAAAATTTTTAAAATTAATCAAAATAATTTTAAAAAAAATTTAAAATTAAATTTTTTTTTTCTAAAATAATCTTCCTCAACATTGACATTAAAATTCATTTTCTTGACAAATTTATGTAAAATAAGAAGACATTCTTTGTTCTCATTCTACTTGAATGTTAATGAAAATAAATCTAAAAATTAATGTCGCCGTATTCATCAGTTTAGAGACAAAAGACTACCAACTAATGAATAAATAAATTTCCTTCACCTTAAAACTGAAAAATATTAAAGCAAAAACACAAAAACACCAAAACAATTACCATTGCAAGAAAGCCATTACCAAATTAAGGCGGAGCTTCCCTGCCACACAGATAAATTGGCCAACACAAATACTCTCGAGCCAATTTAATTAATGTCTCCCAAACACACTTCCTTTAAAACCAAAGCTTCAGACAATCAACCAAAACACACTTTCAAGTTTATTTTACATTTGGTGAAGCGAGTGATTTTTTTATTCACTTTATTTATAGTCAAACACAGGTGGAATTTCTTTTATTTTATGTCTTATCCAATTTAGAACATCTGGATCTTCTTTCGTAGCAATTCAGCAATACTACTTGAAATCAATTTGTGAGTGGCGACGGACACCGCATGATCAGAAGAGAACCACACAACGCAAGACGCCGGACACAATAAGAATGAGTGGATTCAGCTTTATTACGGCGTTTATTCGGTTTGTCTAGGGGTCACTGATCCTAAAGTGCATTTCCCAATGCCTGGGCTGTATTGCCACAGCTCAAATTAAACCAACCGCTGACCACGTGGTCAGCAGGATCGCTTGACTATAATTCACGGCCCATGTGGACTGTAGAGGTTTCGGAGGCCGACAGGGCCGACACTCCTATCAGGTTCATGGCCGCAGTGTGGTCAGAATCGCAGGGGATGTTCGAGAACAACTGTCCACCGTGCTGGGTCTTGAGAAACACCCTTCGCAGACCTGGTTGTGCGACTTGGTGTTTGGAGTGTTTGTACTTCATACTTATTTCCATTTTCCTATTGTCTGTAGTGACGTCATACGCATGAAAACACAACAGTGTTGTCATTCCTTTGTCCCAATGTCTCCTATTGGTTGCCAAATGCACAGAATGTGAAATGCACATATCAATATAAACAAATATTTATAAAAAGAGATGTTATTCTTGCATAAAACAAACAATTAAAATCATCTCTTGAAATCAATTATTTATGTCTGTTATTATTATCTATTTGAGTATGAAGTTTCAAGTTGTCAGTCAATAACAATCTTATTGCAGACAAGAGAAACTATCACCCAAAGGCAACTATTGCGATAAAGCAAAAAATCATTTTCATATTTTCTTCTTATTTTAATGCTGTGAGACATTTAAGATTTCCCTAAGCTATGAGAAGGCAACTTCATAAGATCTTTTTTTTATCTATTCGAAATTTACATTAGCTGTCAGACCAATTTTTTAAACCTTAAGGCTCAGTGCATATTCCTAAAGAGAAACGCGCTCAAACTGAAATCGTTAACGGGTTACTAAACCCACTGTATTAAATTTTAAAATCATATATCTTTTTCAACATATAACTTTTTTTAACATATATCTTTTTCATGGTATACTGTCTCAGTGCGCCCCCATATGGTTCAAAAATATATTTTATAATATATTTTTACTTTTTAGATTTGCTTAAATAATACATTTCATAAAACATTCTATTAAACGTATCTGACAAATAGTCCAGTAGGTCAAACACCAAGAATCCAAACTAAATTTAAAAAATACACAAATTCCAGTCAAAAATCACAAAATGCAACACCAAAAATCCCTAAAAATTAAACATTCTCACCAAAAATATCAAAATTTGCACAAATAAAACCAAATACCATTCAAAAAAATAAAAAAATTTCACACGAAAAATTAAAAACTTGAGTGAAATATCAAAATTTCCTTCAAAAATCACAAAATCAAACACCAAAAATCCAAAAAATAGTCAAAATCTCCTCAAAATAATCAAATTCTTCGACAAAATATCAAAAAATCCCATTCAAAATCCACTTATTGCGTACCAGTACGTGTACCACAGGTTGGTAACCCCGGATGTAGGCCATCCACATATTACGTAATGCACATTTTTTATTTCCGGTAAATTTGTCCTTGCGTTGTTTTTCCTTTTTGTTTGAGTTTCGTTGGCATGGGAAGTTAATTCAGTATTCAGTGATCGATGACCCCGGGAATGCAAAAATAGGACCCCTTGACAAAATTTCCAAAAATGTTAAAAATTTAATAAAAAGAATTTTCCATTTATTTTGAGAATTTAAACATAAATATTTAAGCAAATAATCAGAAAATTGAAAAAATATTTCGAAAAAACTTGCAATGCTCAATGCAAATTCAAAGGAAGAAATCTAATTTTATATTATTTATGGGTAGGGATAGCGCGAACGCAGTCCCCACTAACAAAAATTGCGCGCCCGAGTTACCCCAATTTGGGGCAATCGCAAGTGTCAGCCCAAACTATGTGCAATGTAAAGGCCTCAACCTGGGACAACTTCCTAATGGATCAAAGTTGAGTCCTACGCCAGGTAAGTATGCTTTCCAAGCGCCCAGTCTAAAGTCGTCTAGTTTGAAACTCGCGGTAATGCCGGCGGTGCGTGAAAACTAATTTCAATTTTTTAATTACATCTCTTTGTTTATCCAACTTTATATTAATATACCACAATTCTACCTCCCATATTCGATTATTTTCTTCATTAATAATATCTAAAATAAAAGTATTCTAATTATAAAAAGAGAAAATACATAGAAACCGCTTCACAGCGCCGCCGTGGGAAAACTCGGTACTAAACGAGGTCACACGGCGCTTTTTGAAATGAAAACAAAAAACAAAAACAAATAATATTTAGTAATAAAGAATGCATAGCTGGAACTCGAGTTTGTTTTCCAGTCTCGACATGGAGCAAATATTTGCGAAATTTAGATACCCGGATATTCGCAAACATCGTACAAATTAAATGCGCGTGCGCAGTGAGTCGCTCCTCAAAACTGCAACTCTTTCATTTCAATTATCTTTGACCATCAAACCATAAAAAGCAACTTTCTTCCATTTTTCTTACACAGCAGCCGAATAAAACAACGCGGCGTGTTCGTTCCCTCTTAATTATGAAACGCGAAGCAAATTCACGGTCCCTTAAACGCGAACTGCACTTGTGCATCACAATTAAAATGAATTCCTACATCCAATTCTTATCTCGGCCAAAACGCCCATTAAAAACTGCACAACTCGACCATGAAAAGCTCGCAAAATCTCAAAACCGCCGTCTTAATGTGGTCGTGTGCAAGCAAACCGCCATTTTTAATTTTTAATTTTTAATTTAATTTAATTTTTTTTTTTTTTTTTTTTTTTTTTTTTTTTTTTTTCGGTGTTAAAAGTCAACAAAATGACGCCCACGTCGAAAATCAGGTATTTTCTATCCTTTTCCACATCATTTCACTGGGAATTTGAATTTTAAAATTCCTTGGAGTGTCTGAATAATTCAAGCAGGGCCTTTGCCTCTGCGCCACTGGTTCCTTGAATCAGAGATAGCTTTTAAGGAAAATGTCATCGCAAATAAAAATAAAAAAAATGTTTTCAAAAAGTTCGTTCAGGGCTCATTAAAGTTTAGCAAGCACGTATTGACGTATCATGTTTTGTTTGGACTTTGTTATTGTTTCCAGTCTCTCTTCACTCCAAAGGTAAATATACACTACGCTCTGCACTGTGCCCACGTATGTCTCCCCTAGTGTCAGAAGCTGTCACCATCGACTTCACTCGATGTGACGCGAAACTGGATTTATCGGTTACCGGTAGCACACGTCTGTAAAACGAGATTTTTAAAATGCGCCAACCGGAAAAACCAATGAGTTAGGACTAGGAGCAACACCCACTAATTGGAGAACAATGTTCAGGGACCCCAGTGTTCGGATAATTGATGTCCAATTTTTTTTACCTAAAAATTAAATATTTGTGTCTAAAACTTGCAGTGTATGTTGACATCAATCATTTTGTATGTAAAATGAATTTGCTTTTATTTGAATGTGAAGTAATGTTTAGCTTGTGTTTCTCTCATCGATCAGTTTGGGAAAAATAGACAGAGTGGTAGCTAATGGGGTGCTAATGGTAAAAGCCCAGAATTCCTAGCAGTTTATTCTTTGGATGTACCCTATCGCGCTAGTGGATTCGCTAAAGTATTGCAATTGACAAGCATTAAGTCTGCTAAAAGTACACACGTATTAAATGAAAATTCAGAAAGAAGTTGATCATTCCCATGAATCTCTGCACACCCTTAACGTCCTCCAGCGATGGAAAGTGGCGAATGGCGATATCTTCAAATCGAGGCTGTTTTATCCACAGTACCAAGGACTTACAAACCTTTTAGGACCTACGATATTGCACTTGGAGAAATTAATACATAGACAGTAAAAATTGAATGAAAAATCCAAAATAAGATAAACAGAAGCGTCTAGAAAAGAAGTGACTGGGGTCTACGAAGGTCTTATTCGGCGCTTATTCGAATCCGGTGCGATACCCAAGAAAGGCTAATTATCGCCTTTGGAAAACTAATACATAGACAGTAGAAATTGAATGAAATATCCAAAGTAAGATAAGCTAAGGCCTCTAGAAGAAAAGTGACTTGGGCGATATCCAAGAAAGGCTAATTATCGCCTTTGTGCAGAATGATTTACAGCGGCTCAAAAAATTATCTTGGTATTGGGCATCCATGAGGATTTTTGGAAATTAAATTACATTTAATTTAATTTTTTTTTAAAAAAAATCCAGTTTATTTAGACTGGATGAAAGATTTTTTTTCCACCGCATGTTAAGTTGAAATAAATTGAATCCTAAACTGTAATCTAAATTAAAAATAACCCTACACCACTTAAGCTAAGCCCCAACTTGCATCTCATGTGAATTGATAAGAAAGACAGAATCCAGCTTGCAACCACCATTTTTTTTTCTTCTCCCAAAACTTTTTATCTCAAAAATGTTCTCCTTAAACCAAAACCCATAAAAAAAATCTAATTAAAACCCTCAAAAAAAAAAAAAAAAAAATCCCATGAATTCCAAGAATAAATTAAATTATTCAAAAAAAATAATCCAAATTAAATTATTTCTAAGAAAAAAAAAAAAGTCACAACGAGACACGAACTTACCTGCAACAGGCGAATGTTTCCTCGCAACACACCACCGGCTTTTCCACTACAAAAACATCACTAATCTTATCACAAAACTCCGGTCTCTTTCTACCCATTCTCAACCCCCATTTGCAACACTACCTTCTTTCCATCACGATGCTTGAGCACTCCTTCGAAGACCGTCTCGGTGTAAATCACCGGTAATTTCTCCATTAAACACACTTAATATCGTATCCAGCCGAATAGGTACAACATCGCGCCCGCTAGGCCGCCGCGCGCATCCACGTTCCGCACTCAACGAGCCCGACTGGCTCCGGTGCTGCACGGCGCAGCAGCTGCGCACGCCGCGCTTCCCCGCAACCAACTTCGAACCGTCCAATTTTCTCTACGCCTTTCCTCGCTCCGTGTGCGAGAAATGAAATAAATCCTTCTTGCACGGAAAAATGTTGCCGATAATTATTTTTCTTTTTGGGATTTTGGAAATTGGTTTTTTCGTTTTTTTTTTTTTTTTTTGATATGAAAATAATTCAATTCGCATCGGATCGTGTAATTGATTTAATTGATCAATTGATCAATTACAAAATGGTCGCTGTGTGCCATTAAACGGATAAAAATGATTAAGTCATAAGTTATTATTTGAAGCAATTATCTGGTTGCAGTTTATACGGACATCCGATACTTTGCTTCAATTAAGCCTAGTTTATCGCGCCGGCCCTCTGGCGGTGGAAATTAGAAAGTTGCGAATGAAATAAATCGATGAAAAATCAGTTAAATGATATTTTTCATCTAAAATTATCAAAAACAGCGAAATAATCGAAATAAATCAAAAATCCATTTTGTTCAATTTTATCGAGTAATATCGATTTAGTTGGCGGGACGGCCGCCAGAGCGCACATCGGCGCACGGTAAGTGTCGTAAAAGGAGCAATTGAAAGTCTGAGCCGAAGACGATCACTCGGGGGTTTCTCATACACCTGCTTCACGTGAGATTGGATTCTCAAACACTTGTTTCCATGACAACAGCTTCTTAGGTTGGAACTGCTGATCCGGTTGGAAGCTAGTCAAGTGATGGACGACTTACCCTCAAAGAAATCCCGAGCCGAGTGCACTCAATCTTTACACACCTCAACAAATAAACAAACAAAAACTATTCGATTATTCAACCAATTGCACGTGTTCAATTGTGTCTTGTGACCAGAAAACAAAACTCAGCTGAGTTTACCCTATGCAGGAGTCTCCTAAAAACTGAATGGCTCCAGTAAGTGCGCCCTCTCCTGGGATAAACCGGGCACAACGTGGGACTTCGGTAAATCCTGATTCTGGGATCATTTTTCGCTTATTTCGCATTGATTGTATATTGTCACCACAGAAAACTACAAACAACTACAAACAACAGAGCTCCTATCTTTTCCCCTGGTGATGGTTGGCAAAGGAAACAGAAATAAACGGAAAAGTAGCGAAATCCCGATATTCGGATGATCTTGATCTCAGGATCCTGGGATTGGATGCCTTACATACAACAAAGGGTCCATCTTTAGCAAAACATTGGACCTCTATTGCAGGGCCCACATTGGACCTTAATTGGTTGCATTAAGACCGGCCCATGATGTGTCAATGGGAACACTACTCCAGTGTGAACCTATGACAATTTAGCGCTGCTACACTATCCCATTGCTGTTTACAAATAATCAAACAGAATAAATTTACTAATTTTATTCATAATGATTATTGATTTGTCCTCCCCATCGATTATCGAAACATCGGTACCGCGAACAACGGTTATCCGAACAGCGGTGTTTGTAGATGTGCCAAGCTAAAATGCTGACCTTATGGTGGAGAAGCCCACCTGGCCGTTGCACTCATGTGACAGACACTGGGTCATGTTCCTCATGCAAGAACAATAGGCAGATCTAGGTTTTTCGGGGCCTAGAGCTTATTGAAGTCCAATGGGGCCCCATTTTTTCTTCCATTAAAAATACTATAAATTATCATTATTATTCATATTAACTATCTTTTACTATACGATAAGTGCTCATTGTAAATGAAAAAGTATTTAAAAAATTATGATAATAATTCACTTTTTGTGGGCCCTTGACACTTGGGGGCCTAGGACTTAAGCCCTATTAGTCCCTATGCAGATCCGCCCCATGGCTGAACAACTGAACCCAGTGCCAAATCCAGAAGTGACATAGTATGTCCATAAACTTCTGATGTCCAATTAAGCGAACAAATCGGTTTTATGAACAACCATGTCCTACTGCACCGAAAGTCGAGTACTGTCCAAACTTGGCATTGTTCTTGTCGTCCATAGAGAAAGAAAAAGAGTGGCAAAGAGTAGATGTGAATGACACTGTTGTTCATCAATGGGAAGTTGGATTCATCTCTTTCTTCTTTCACCATCAGCACAGAAGGCAGAGGCCAGATTGAAAGAAGCGCACTCACACGTCAAAATAACAAAAAGCACATCAAAGTCAACACAATACATCCATTGATTATACTTGTCCCTGCATCCCCGCGCGAAAAAACGCGATTAATAACTGAAAAAGAAAAATGCCCTTCAAACGAAATGCGATACAGCAAGTCGCCATTTCGGTCACGTGTTGTCTAATTTTGTTTCTTTGATTTTTTTTTTTTTTTATTCGGGGAGAGCGCGAACGCAGTCCCCACTAACAAAAATTGCGCGCCCGAGTTAGCCCTATTTGGGATAATCGCAAGGGTCAGCCGAAACGTAAGTGCAATGTAAAGGCCTCTTCCTGGGACAACCCCGTTGTAGATCAGGGTAGATCCTGCGCCAGGTAAGTACCGATTCAAACCAATGCTAGGATTCGTCTAGAATCAAACTCGCATCAATCGCGATGGTGCGTAAGAAACAAATCACGTTTTATTAATTAAATAACCAAATTATTTACTAAAAAATTATTATTTTTAAAAAAATATCGCCATAATCAATTAAATCATCCATAAAATTCATCCATAAAATAAATCCAAAATAATTATTTTTAATTTTGAAATTTAAAAAAACGATTTCTCAAACCGCCATTGTCAGATTCGCATGAGATCCGTCCTGTCTATAGACTCGTTTCCAATTTCATCGCTTGTCATTATCTTTCATCACCATTTTAGATTAAGTAAATAAGATGTGGGGATTAAGTAAAGGTCATTATGTAAGATGAGTAGGCCCCCGGTTGCGGCCGAATTCGGAGCCCCTGCAGGATTCGATTGAGAGTAGCAATGGCGCTCGGTAAATCTACACTGTAATTAGAGGGAGGAGTAGTGAATGGAATTTTGCTCGCAAGAACAATGAGCTCGTGTCTTATTAGCATATAAAAGAAGAGAGAGCGAGGTGGGGGGTTGGCGAAGAATAAAAATGCAAATGGGACCTCCCTCTGGTGCCGTTCGGAGCCCACAGCTGTGGTCAAAAAATTAAAGAGGAAATGCATGAATTTAATTGTGGCCTGACATGGTAGTGCAATGTTATGCTAATTGGGGTTATGTTATCACGTGTTGGGTCCAGTCAAAGTTGGCACGTAGTTTGGAGTGGCGTGTCATTTGGTAGGGATGAGGTGGATTTTGAAAAGTGATTTTTGTTTGGAGGGAAAAGTTAAGTTGGAAAAGGTGAAGGAATAGATGGAGGGATAGACGAAGGAATAGGCCATGTAGCCGGCATTGCAGCGTATGGTTGCTTGTGTACGGTGCTGGTAGAAAGATGTCTGGTGGAGGAGGATCTGTGGGGGATCATTGGGGGACATGGGGCCATGGCCGGGTCTTTGAGTAATGGAAAAATTTCGTTTTTAAGATTACGGATTCGTTTTTTTGGACAAAAAATTCTAGGAATTCAGTTTTTGGACGAAAAATTCAGTTTTTGGGTGAAAAATTCAGTTTTTGGACGAAAAATTCAGTTTCGACAAATTCATTCAGACTAAAAACTTCCAATTTTTGACCAAAAACATCCAATTTTTGACCAAAAACATCCAATTATTGACCAAAAACATCCAATTTTTGACCATAAACATCCAATTTTTGACCAACAACATCCAATTTTTGACCAAAAACATCCAATTTTTTACCAACAACATCCAATTTTTGACCAAAAACATCCACCTTTTGACCACAAAAATCCAATTTTTGACCAAAAATCTAGTTTCGGAAGAATTTCTGGCCCTGCACCGCATCTGGCAACAGATGGCTCTGCAGGACGGGGCCCAAAAATGAATGTGGTGCATCAAAACCGAAAGTGACGCAAGACGGATCAGTGATCGAAAGTCACGTTCCAAAGAGTCTTCTTCCTTGCCATGAGAGTGAATGGTCGCATTCGACCAAGCTCTGCAGCGAACAGAAGGACGATGCACTACAAGGTGTGTGGGTTCTGCCCACCACCAGGACCTGAGCATCCCAAGTGGGTCATGGCGCAATAGAAATACATTCGACCACGCTAGCTATTCTGCAATGATGACCAGTGGTCAAACAAGATCGGAAACTTGGAAACTCCACTTACATAGCAGAGCACTCGTGTCATTTCTTTGGTTATTTTAAGTGAATGTTGTGTCCAGCGACCACGTGGTCTCCCCTGGTCATTCGTCGACCGTTCCAAAGCACTCACAAGAAGCTAGCACCTGCTTGCATGCCAGGTCCGTAACAAAACTTTCAAACTCCAATTCCCATTTTTTGTTTAAAAAAAAAAAAATAAAAATAAAAAAACATATGGCGTCATGTTAACACATAAAAGAAAATGGCGCTCTTTATTTGCACAGATGAAGGCAAAAAGAAAAAAGTAAAAAAAAAAAATTTAAATTTCTTTTTAAGAAAAGAGACGTAAAAAGCTGAAAAGGAATTCCATTTGGCATGTAACACAAGTCGACAGATAGCGAGCCGGAAAATGATCAAACGTTGTATTTATAGAAGTCATAAAAGCCACCAACAGAGGGTTACACCACCGCAAGAAATTCAAGGCAGCTGTTGCAACACGATAGCGGCAAAGAAAATAAATGCCGACTACTACGACTATTGCGCCGATGAAAGAAACGACACACCGTCGTTTGCTTTTTTCGCAACAGCGACGCGCGCCGCGTATGAATGAATACGTCGTATCGGGGCGCGAGGAGAAAATCGATGCGAAAACACTTTTTAAAAGCGTGTATTTTATTTTCGACCCCTCAACATTTTTATAGCTGCAAAATCCATAGGTTTTAAGTGGTGGACAAATAACATGAGGTCGGCTTCCCTGGAGAACACAAATCTTGGATAAATGTGCACGGAATGTCAGTGGACATTTTTGTTGCGTTTGGTGTCCAGTTTGAAGGTGGGGTTTAATTAGCGTGGTAATCGAGGGTGGCACGTGGAGTGGACAATGGCCGGTTAATTAAACATTTATTTTTTGGGCCAGAAATTTATTTTTTGGACCAAGAATTTATTTTTTGGACCAGAAATTTATTTTTTGGACCAGAAATTTATTTTTTCGACCAAATATTCATATTTTCGACCACAAATTCATTTTTTCGACCAATAATGTATTTTTTCGATCTAAAACATCTAATTGTTGGCCAAAACACCAAATTTTTGACCAAAAACTACAAATTTTTTATCAAAACATCCAATTTTTGACCAAAAACAATCAATATTTCACCATAAAATCCAATTTTTTACCAAAACATTCAATATTTCACCAAAACATCCAATTATTTACCAAAAACAACCAATATTTGACCAAAAACAACCAATATTTGACAAAAAACAACCAATATTTGACCAAAAACAACCAATATTTGACCAAAAACAACCAATATTTAACCAAAAACAACCAATATTTGACCAAAAACACCCAACATTTCACCAAAACATCCAATATTTCACCAAAACATTCAATTTTTGACCAAAAAAAAACAATATTTGACCAAAAAATCCAATTTTTGACCAAAACATCCAATTTTTATTGCCTGTGTTATGTCAATCAAATGAATTTAAATAAAAAAAAATATCAATTTTTTTAAACAATATTTTCCTATCCATATTTTTTCTTTAATCCTTTCCTACCTCTCTCATAGGAGGCAAATGAAAACAGATACCCAATAATGTAGTGTGTTTCAGCCCAGATAAGGCATGTGGTGTGGTAATTATCCACCCATACAAGGTTTCTATTTTGTTATCCGCACCATGGGCCTTCTGGTAATTATATCTAATAGACAGAAGGACAGGAAAGAAAATGAAGGAAAAAAACCTCATTACATATATCTCTTTTTAGCAGTGTAAATAACGCACAAGTGCGAGACTGTTTACCGGCTTTAGACGGGGGTCAAAATGGACGGCAAATTAAAAGGGGTTAATGAACGTTATCAATGAATTTCACTGATTAACTATTTTTCTTTGAACTCGCCATAAAAGTGCAGAATAAATTATTTCCCAAGTCACCTTTATTGGTGTAACCAATAAATTTACACTCCATTCTGGGCGCCATCTGTGTAAAGACACATTTTATGCGTGGTAGTAAAAATAGTCACCAAGGTGATGCATTGTTGCAAGAAAATAGGCACCACTGGCCGGGCCTAAAACATATTGGTAGATTTTCGAACCATGGAAATCAGAAAAATTGGAAACAAGATTTTGAGATTCTGTTAAATCTTGGGGATTTCGGGATTTTAGGCGGATTTGTTTGGAGATTTTGCTCGATTTTACCTAAATTTGCAAGATAATTTTTAAGATTTTATGGATTTATAGGATTTTGAGAGAATTTTGAGGATTTCAGAGATTTTTAAAGTTTTTGGGGATTTTAGAGATTTTGGGAATTCCAGAGATTTCTACGATTTTGGGAATTTCAGGGATTTCTACGATTTTGGAAATTTCAGGGATTTCTAAGATTTGAGGGATTTCAGAGATTTCGCATTTTTTGGAAATTTCAGAAATTTGGATAATTTACTAAAGATTTCAAGGATTTGCTATGAATTTGAAGATGTCAGGCAGATTATTTTTAAAGATTTTGTTGGATTTTGCTCCAATTTATGAGAATTCATCGATTTCCAAAATCCCAAGTGATTTTGGAGATTTATAAGATTTTCACGACTTATTAAAGATTTCATGGATTTTCTATAGATTTGACGATTTCAGGCGGATCACTTTAAAGATTTCGTTCGATTTCGCTATAATTTGAGAGAGCTCATGGATTTCCAAGATCTCCAGAATTTCGAGTGATTTACTAAAGATTTCATAAATTTTCTATAGATTTGAGGAATTCAGGCGGATTACTTTAAAGATTTCGTTCGATTTCGCTACAATTAGTGAGATTTCAGAGATTTCCAGAATTTCTAAGATTTCGTGAGATTTATAAATACAAGATTTCCAGCATGGGCTACCCAATGCACCGACCCCAAACGTCCAGAACACATGTCCGGTTTGGTAATTCGTGCGCGGCGGCGCTTTTAGATGTTCGGTGATTCGAGTTAAGCCGAAAGATGTGAGCAAACAAACATTTCGAGTCTCACAAACGGCTGATTACAAGTGCAATTTCCCATTCTCTAATCTTGATTTCTTGATTCCAGTCAATCGACTTTTACGATCCAAGTCCTAAGATGGAAGATGGAACTGACAAATAGAACTGATGACATTTCAAGCGAGCGCTGCATTTAATAGCTCCTCGTCAAACCCGCTTCCATTATCAGCCTCGTTATCATCATCATAGTGCGAGATGAAATCCGGACACCCACTGGGTGTATTTTTAGACCATAAAATGTATTTTTGGACCAAAAAATGTATTTTTGGACCAAAAAATGTATTTTTGGACCAAAAAATGTATTTTTGGACCAGAAAATGTATTTTTGGACCAAAAAATGTATTTTTGGACCAGAAAATGTATTTTTGGACCAAAAAATGTATTTTTCGACAAAAAAATGTATTTTTTGACAAAAAAATGTATTTTTCGACAAAAAAATGTATTTTTCGACAAAAAAATGTATTTTTCGACAAAAAAATGTATTTTTAGACAAAAGTAAGTTAATGAAATGTGTTTTAGATGTCCAGTTTGGTTTTGATAAATGTTAATCACAAGGAGTATAGAAAATGATGTAAAGATGCAGGTGGAGTGGAATAATGAAATTGTGTCACTTGAAATGCTCAAGCCACATGGAAAAAGAAGGGGAAAGTGCTCACCACCATCTGTCACTGAGACAAGATACAAGCCAGATGTTACTGTATGAAATGCTCCGTTTTCGATATTAGCAACTCAGAATGTCACTAAGAAGTAATTACTTTTTTTTTTACTTCTAGTAAAGTGAAGTTGAAGTAGAAATGAAAAGTTTTATTTCCTGATGTACATTAATTTAAAGTAATGGACAATATATATCAAGTGTTTGTAATTGAAAATGTTTGAACTGGAAATGTAAAATTGCTCAAGATTTGTGATTTGTAAATTCACGAAATCCCATGAAATCATGATACATAAAAATATTTCAAAATCCTAAAAATGATAATTTTTTTTTTGAAAAATGATTAAAATCCAAAGAAAGGAAAATAAAATTGCTCAAAAACTCAAAGTAATTCT
Source organism: Strigamia transsilvanica (assembly GCA_034701245.1). Taxonomy (NCBI): domain Eukaryota; kingdom Metazoa; phylum Arthropoda; class Chilopoda; order Geophilomorpha; family Linotaeniidae; genus Strigamia; species Strigamia transsilvanica. Next base: position 2,958 of record JAQIXU010000693.1, on the reverse strand, counting down.
TTAAAAGATGCTCAAAATCCGAAAAAAAATCTTATAAATTGTATCAAATCTTTAGTAAATCTTTAAAATATTATAAATAATTGAGAAAGCCAGCAAATTTTTCAAGATTCAAAAATCTTATTTGTGATTTTGGTCATCTGGCCACCAATATCTTAAAAAAAAAATACAAAAATTGTTTTTCAATATTTAGAAAAATAATTTTCTAAAAATTTTAATTTAAAAATTATATATTTCTCCTCATAATTATTATTTTCTTGGAAAAGATTCAAAAATCTTATTTGTGATTTTGGTCATCTGGCCACCAATGCCTTAAAAAAAAAAACCAAAAATTGTTTTTCAATATTTAGAAAAATAATTTTCTAAAAATTTTAATTTAAAAATTATATATTTATCCTCGTAATTATTATTTTCTTGGAAAAGATTCAAAAATTTTATTTGTAATTTTGGTCATCTGGCCACCAATAATTTAAAAAAAAATACAAAAATTGGTTTTCAATATTTAGAAAAATAATTTTCTAAAAATTTTAAATTAAAAATTATATATTTATCCTCATAATTATTATTTCCAAAATTTTCCAAGATTCAAAAATCTTATTTGTGATTTTGGTCACCTGGCCACCAATAATTTTTTAAAAAATACAAAAATTGTTTTTTAATATTTAGAAAAATAATTATATAAAAATTTTAATTTAAAAATTATATATTTATCTTCATAACTATTAATAAAAAGTAATGAGACCAAAACAAACTTTCATCAATAAACTAATTAATACTTTTCTTCTTTGTTTATTGAGTTAATTACAATATTCACTAAAATAAATTACCACCTGTTAAACTTGCTATAAAATGAAGTGCAATTTCTAAATTTTTTCACATCCAAGGACCAAAAGAAAACTGCACAAGACATAATGAAAACTTCAATCATTATTGTGAGTTTGTTCGTCGTTTTGCTGGTGGCCGAAACCTTAGCCGGAGAGAAAAAACCTCCGAGTTCCGGCAGTAAACCTACGTAAGTTTAACCTTTTCTAATCATGATTTTCTTTTATCAATAATTTATCCTTATAGCCACACCCATTGCTCCAGAATAAGGAAGCCTTGCAACTTCTTTCAGTTTTGCTGCAAGGGCCTAACTTGTAACTGGTACACTAGCAAATGTGAGAGGAAGAAAAAAGAATCGAAAAAAGGACCCAAAAAAGGACCCAAAATAGGAAACAAAGATAAAAATAAGTTTGGAAGTTTTAATGACAATAGTGGTTGACCAAATGTATTAAACGAATAAACTTTTAACATGTTATTGCAAATGGCTCTACTTTATTACTGAAACAACATATAAAGGCACAATAATAAAAACATAGAATATTTTAATATAATTTTTTTTGGAAGTTAGAAATTAAATTATTTTCTACGTATGTGTATAATTTCTCAGGATTGTGTGTATCAGATGCACAATTTCATTATTAATATCAAAGTAGCAGAGCTAGCCAAAACAGATGCCACACTAAACATGGAATCAGAAATTGAGAAATCAATAATCAATTGCAGATTTGACAGTACCAAAGATTTAGATTCTTAACAAAAGTAGAAAAGAATGGAAAAGGTCCTTTAGATGGTAGAAAGAATTTTTGGGCTCATAAATGTACTTCTTTCATGTAAAAAAGATTTTTAAATGTAAAAATTCATTTTTAGAAGCAAAAGTGAAGTAAAAATGGAGAAAGACCCCCAGAAATGAGTCTGAAACCAAATTTGCTTAATACTGATTAATTCATACTAATACTCAAGGTGGCGCCACTAAAGGTATGACGCTACAGAAGAAACGAACTATGGAGTGCCCAACAGGCTTTCCAAGAATTTCCAATGTTTTAGGTGACCGTACACCACAAGCAACTGTGAGAACAGTCTGGGACCCCCGACCCACACCGTGTAGCCATACTCCACGTACTCAAGCAACCACAGAATACTCCAGTGACCAAACCATATTAAAAACTAATAAGTCCAGAAAATATTTATCTATGATTTAATTAATTATTTCTTGTTAATTTATCCAGTTGATTGTAATATTGAGCTGTGACCAATAAAATTAATTAATCAAAAGTCTTTTTTTTTTTTATATCTGTTGTTCAAATATAAATTAAGCGTAGAAATCAGGTTGGTGACCACTTACCGAGGTTACATGTATGGTACCAAGGTTTCCAGATAAGTAAAAATACGAACTTTGTAAGCAGACCAGTTTTCCAGAAATGATCTTCTTATCCGGAGCATCTCATCGTATGTTCCACCATACGGGACGAGAAAAAACGAGTAGGCGCCATTACGTACACGCGTCGAACCAAACGCCATCTTGACTCATCACAAAGAAGAACAAACTGATAATTTTTAATGCCGTGTACCTAACCCCTCACCGTATTAATAAAAGACAATATTGTTTCCTCACATTATTTGGTAATATCATCACCGATCCTCAGCCCATCACTAAATTTTCTCCCTGTAGTTCCAAATTTCCAATTTAACTACATTTAGACTGAGAACAATGTAATTTTAATATATACCGTAACGCCCCGAATAGTGGCCTGGTTCGTTTAGAAGCCGAGTCCCGATTATAAGCCGGGGGATCGGCGTCAGATTCGGAAATAGACGCCGGCCCCGAATAAACGGCGGGTTTAAATTACGTTACGTATACGTTAAGTGTAACGTACCGTTTAAGTTACACTTAACGTTGTTGAAATTTATTCAAAATTTATCAAAATTTATCAAAATTTATCAAACTTTGTTGAAATTTATTCAAAATTTATCAAACTTTGTTGAAATTTATTCAAAATTTATCAAAATTTATCAAAATTTATTCAAAATTTATCAAACTTTGTTGAAATTTATTCAAAATTTATCAAAATTTATCAAAATTTATCAAAATTTATCAAAATTTATCAAAATTTATCAAAATTTATCAAAATTTATCAAAAT
>JAQIXU010000692.1:0-26554 GCA_034701245.1 Strigamia transsilvanica | reverse complement strand
TTCCCACCCCCCCCCCCCCCCCCCCAATACATTTAAAAAAAAAAAAATTTTACAAAATGTTCACTCGATCCAAACCCAAATTATTCACCCTTTCGAGTATCCAGGGGTCAATGCAACTCAATTTGTTCTTTTCCAATATATAGAAAACCTTTGACAAATAATTGATGGCAAAGGCGCCAATGTCTTCATTCATTAACAACACAACCATCATTCACACAATCGCGGGGGCAGAGCAAAATGAGTGGACTAAAGGATGGGGGGATATGAAGGAGGGGGGGTTCGTGTTGAGGGGTTGCGTTTGTTCAACTTACAACTCGGTATTGTCCGATTGCAAACAGATCCAACTGACCATTTGTCATGTCATCCCTCTTATGGTTTTGTCAGTATTTGCTCTATCAGACTCATTTTTAGCAAAAAGAGCGATTAAGATGAATGATATGGTCCACTGACAGATTGAACAACTTTCCTAATAACATCCCAACCTAATAGATTCTCTAACAACATCAGCCCACGCCACCATTTTCCAAAAAAAAAAAAAAAATCATCAAAAACAAAAAACAAAAATTTTTTTTTTTTATATTATTCGGAAATATTTTCTAAGTAGCCAGCACCCCCACCATCACTTTTAACCCCTTTTTCGGTATTGACCCCATCACCCGATTGGAAAGAAAAGTGGAAATTCAAATGCACATTTTTATCGTCTGTCGCATGTAAATCTGTCACACTTTTGGCTGCAGATTTGTGCAAAAAGGAGATTTATGCAGCACACTCGAGCAGTGCATTTGCACAACCCCCATTTTGCATTTCTCCCCTTTGCCTGCCGTGTTGAGTTATCCCAGCTTGAATAACAAATGGCCAACACTCTTTTTCTTTCCACTGGGGGTCGCCGAGCGCTGCGTTTTGTCTCGTTTCCATACAGTAATGAGTGGGTGCTCTGCATAGAAGAGACTCAACCGCGGACTTGATACGCCTGCTTTGTGGACGTAGGGTCCGCGGAATGCCAATGAGGTGGTCGGGACATGGTCCATCATCACAATTGCCCATCCTAACAATTCCATTTCTTTTTTCTCCATTTTTCCCACCCTCGACTTTATTTAGGGAGAAAAAGAACGAAAAAGAAATGACATTTTTCTCATTGAAACCTCGTAATTTTGGCTTTCAACCACTTATTACTTGCACAAACTAGGACGAAAACAAGGTTTTCCTATTTCGACCGTGATTAATAGCTGGGTTCATAGGGTTGGCAGCTCGGCCTTTCAACACTGTGGTTGGCTAGAAAGCAAAAACAAAAAAAAAATGCATTTTAAATCACAAATTAAATATCGTACGTTTATGTCCCGATGATTGAGGACCGTCCGTGTCCCACTGACCCATCGTGCGTGGGATGCGGCTATTGTGTCTGACCCAATGAGCAATGTGACGTCATTCATGAAAAGTCACGAAATAAAAATTTTTTGAAAAAAAAAAATTATTTTTTTATTTTTTTAATAAAAAGAATTTTTTTTTTTCGTTTTCCTTCGTATCAATGTACACAAGGATTATTATTATTATCATTATTATTATTATAAGAAAGGGACTATTTTTAGGGTTACGGATATGCGTTTCAATTTCATTACTCTATTGTGTTTGGTGTCCCATCACCGAAAATTTACGATTTTGTCATGAGAGACTCGGACTACAAAAATCAACCCTTTACTTTCGCAACACAATAGGCCATTAAAATCGATCATTTATCAATTTTTTCTTTCTTTTTATTTTATTCGCTCGTGGTTACATGAGAAGTAAGGAAAAAATTACTAAAAAGGGAACTCTCGTCATGTATAATATAAAGGAAAAGAGATTATATAAAAATGATACAGAAAAAAAAAGTGGGTGGCCAGAATGTCCTCGCGTGCTAGCTGTGGTCGCCTTCTTCCGGTCAGTTCAGGATGTGTAAATCCGATGATATAAAACAACGACACTCATCGCGTGGTGACTGTCCGAATCTCGTGATTTCCTCTCCCCATATAATTAGATCCAAGGCACCAACACGTGATCAAACCGCGTGAGAAACGACGCGTGGTGCGTGCGTCTCTCCCCTTTCTCTATCGCGCGCGTTTTATGGTGCGGAGGACGCGCAGTTTGAAAAAAAAAATAAAAAACAAGAAAGAGTGAAAAAGAATTTCAAATTAGGTGCGGCTATGACGTGATTAAAAGGAAATAAATATTAAAACATTTTTGTCATGTAAAATTCCCTCAAAAAAAATAAAATAAATAAAAGAATGGCGGATACACTTCTGGTGAGAAAATTCTCCCAAAAAAAAAAATTAAAAACTCAAAAAAAAAAAAAAATGGTGGATTTTTTTTTGGGCTCAATTTCATTGTAAATAACAACCCATAAACAAAAAAAATAATAATAAAAGTGGTCATCAAGGTGATGTCGGGATTTCATGTCATTTCCTGCTCGCGTGAGAGGACATCACTTCCCCCTCACCTTGGCGTCTGTCAGTCGCCTCTTGTTCATCCTAGGGGCGGGGGTGGAATGCTGTCAATCATTATTTTTTTTTGAATATGAATAAAATTGCAAATTTGCATTTATTTCGGATTTTAAAGTGGAAACGTATCGGTGGTTTTCGGCCAGAGCGGAGTCTGTCTTTGTGTTGCGTAAGTGAAATAAAAATGGATGGTCGAGCTCAAGGACATTTGGAGGCAGCACAAATTACGTGTCATCAAAAATAGTTGCATGTTAGTGTCTCACGACTGCACACTGGAAAGGACAGATAAACGCACGCAAACCTCCAGTTAGAAAGGGTCAATTACAAATAATCAAAGATAATTGGCAAGGCCTTGTCTGGGAGGCATGTCAGGTGTGTTGACAATGACGAATCCAAACGCATGCAAATCACGACTCTCAATGGCATATGGGCTGCGGGGGTGGATTGCTGCTCAACTTCTTCATCCGGGTCAGGCTGCCCTTTCACCTGGGTGGAGTGGACACCAATCCGCCATATTGCAATTATGTGTGGGCGTGAAAATATTTACCAGCAAAAAAATCTTAAAACTGAAAATTAAAAAATGCTTCAAATTTGCAACAATCAACAAAAAAGAATTGTTGAAACCCAAAAAACAATTGTTAAAACCCAAAAACAATTGTTGAAACGCAAAAACAATTGTTGAAACGCTAAAACAATTGTTGAAACGCAAAAACAATTGTTGAAACACAAAAACAATTGTTGAAAAAAAACCGATTGTTGAAAAAAAACCGATTGTTGAAACACAAAAACAATTGTTGAAACACAAAACAATTAGATAGAAAAAAAGGCAATTGTTTAAACGTCTTAATGCAATTTTATGATGGCGTGTTTTTTAACCCGGGCCTTTCCTCTTCCCCTTTCGCTCGCTTTCGCCTACCACGTGTCGTATTCCCCTCGTAAGACCCCGTCAACCTCGTCACGAGATGCCAAATACTTCTTGACAGAAGGCATCCGCCCCAATCGTGAATAGGAAATGAGGACAAAGGAGCACGGACCCTGCATCACCTGATCCCGAATAACCCTGGGATGGCACCGCGGTGCAATAGCAAGTGACAGTCGTCTGACCCCGTCGAGTCACGAGTCGAGAGCCATCCCCATCGATCGGCATTAAAGGGTTGGATCGAATGTCATTGTGCACAACCAACTTAGTCATCAATTCTACACGTTTATTATTCCATCCCCGCGACCCTTTTAAATATCTCATTCTCATTAACTGTGACAACCATTAATCACGACTCCAGTCATTGTGCGCGCGAAAATTTCTAATTTCTGCAACACCGACCGGAAATGACACAACATCGAAGGAAATACCCAAACAAAAACATTTTTTCAACCAAACTCACCCATTTTTCAAACATGATATTGAATCATGTCAAAACACAATAATAATAATACTAATTATAATAATAATAATAAACAAATAAAAATAGGCCTAATTTAAGCCAACATTAGCGATCGATAACTCCCTCCCCACTTAAATACAAACAATTACAAAACCAAACTATCGCTTTAATTCATCCCCGAAACCGGAAGTGAACTTCTTGCGTTCGCAAATTACATCCAATTATTATCCCTCGACAATATTTACACCCAATTTATTCAGCAACACATTTTTATTTATCCATTTATTATTCCTTTTTTGCATCCCAAACAAAACCAACATATTAAATATAAATCTGGATAAGTTTAATCCTTTCCCCCCAACTGCTACTAATTGCTTCCTGTACGCATCATTGCCATTTAATGCAGCAGGAAGTTGAGACTGGTTATGTTGGGTGTCATTTGCCTCATTTGATTCAAATGGACTTCTTGTGTTGCTGTTTAGAGAGGCTTATTTCCAATTTGTCAACCCATTTCCCTAACCCGGGGCCCCACACTTGAAAAAATAAAACCTAATCCCTTTTAATTACGCAAAATACTTTCAATTGCTTTTTCTCCCCCATTTCTTAATTTACTCTTTAAAACTTTTTATTTTTATTTTTATTTTAGTTTTTTTTTAACGCTTTTTCTTGCTTCCCCACTCCATTCCTCTTTTTATGTCTTGTGCTTTTCCTCCAGATTTTTAGTAAAGTGTCTTTGTATGTAGAAAGCAGTCGATGGCACTGTCAAGTTATGAGCTTTGCAAACGTAACCTTTTTCACGAGTCATCATTCATCACTCCATTTGACACGTGCAACCAGGGGGACTTAAAAGTGTATTTTTTTTTAAGGTGGCGGCAAAAAAATTTTTTTCCCGCAAATCTTTATACTTGTTGAAAAGAAACAGAAAAAAAAAATTATATTCACCCCTCCCCCCCAAAAAAAAGTCCACACTCTAAATTTTGTACATGGAATTTTACTTTTTTAGCATTAGGCTAATGTCGTCTTCTAATGGTTCTAGGGGAAGAAAAATCACTGCAAATTCATATTCCATTTGTGATAAAAGACGAAAAAAGCGACCAAAAAAATATAAATACATACCCACTTATAAAACCCCTTCATTTTCATCACACCCCTCACTTATAAACCAAAAAAAAAAATTGTCTCATGGTCCGAGTAAAATTTTTTTTCTTTTTCATATCCCATGATCCTCTCACACCAATGCATGCCAATAGCCCAAATAGACACCCCAAAGTCCCTTCATGCAAATTGTTGCCACTCTAACACATCCCTCCCCCACAACCAATTCCCTGTCATCAATTTTCCGGTATCAATTTTCATTTTCTGCATTCACAAACCAAAAACTCCCCCTTTTGGCAATTTTTCACCCAAATATACACAACTTATAACAAATTTAATACCCAATATAGGCTATAAACACATCCCCCTACTATATAAAAACCCTTTCATCATTCACAAACCTCGCCCTGATTCCCAACATTGATAAACCCCCAACAAAAAATTTTTTTCAATCCTTTCAATACTCAGCCATATTGCACGGCCAATTTTCCTTCATACAATTTTGATGCATATTAATTGTGCCCGTCCGTGCAAATTTTTCCGACCAGACATCTGATAACATGCAAGCCATTTCCCCTATGGGATAAACCACTGCTCTCCTGCACCCCTTTCATTTCCCCCTTTTTTCATGGGTCCCCTGGGCCCATGCAGAGTGCAATCAATAAAAGACATGTCTTTTGCAATATTTAAAAGCAAAAAAAAAAAAAAAAAATACAAAATACAAAAATAAAAACGGCCATATTGGATTTGTTTCCAGACCCAACCAGCTGTGAGTGCGCGCACACAATCTAAACTTGCCCATCTTGTACAGGGGGCGGTTCACGTCTCTTCGGTCTTCCCCAGTTCATTCACCCACCCGTCTGGACTTTGGGCCCCACCCAGTCCAGCAAAGCGCCCTTTGTCGCCATGGCAGCTTCCCAAATTAGTAGGTGCCTCCAACATGCTAGTGTCATCCATCCTGTCATGGGGGCCACAAAGATAGAGGCCAGAGGGCGCCTGTCCGATCTTCACCCCAATCACTGCACCAGAGACCAGAGAGAGTGAGGCAGCTAGATAAAGATAGATATATAACAACAAGCAAAAGAAATGTTGTTTAATCCCTCTAATGAAATGTTGTTGATCACAAACTTGGCTCCATTTCACGGACAATTTACGAGCTCCATTTTGAGCGCAAACGCGCTTTATTTACCCGGCTGGCCTTGCCTTGCCTTGCCATGCCATCTGATGCCATGCCATTGGTAAAGTGCGAGATGAAACCCCAATGTGTTCGCGCGTGTCCTCCAGGTGTCGTGCATGTCAGTGCGAGCCGAGGGGTGGGGCTGCGAGACTTATGGCACGCCCGCATTGGAATTCCATTTCGGCCGAGCGAAAGGACAACACATGGGAGCGATTCCTGGCTCGAGATTGTGGTCAACAGCCAAAACCCGCGGCGGCGTGCTTTTGGTCGAGAATAGACGAGGTGGGGTGAGCGAGGGAACGAGAGAAAAGCCAAGAGCGCGTGGTCAGACGCAACCCTCGTCCCCATACCACCCCCTTATGGTCCATTTACTTCTGACTTGTGGCGTTATTACAGCTGACCAGCGGAGATTGCTGCGGTCACTTGCAAACCCCATACGACTTCCTCAATGTCATTGTGAAGAAGAGGCATTTCGTCGTGCCCCAAGAGCGTCTTAAATTCCACGCCTAAACCCCGAGAAGGGTTCGCCGAACGACCGAGCGAGAGTCAATTTCGAGTCCAAGACAATAGACTATAGAAATTAATTTACAAATCACGCTGAAAGCTTTCGAGTGTATTGCCGTTGTGACTTGCATCAAAGCACAAAGCGTGATCATTCCCAAAAATTCATCACGGTGAAAATAAATTAATTTTATTTATTTATTTATTTATTTATTTTAAAATGGTAAAATCATTTACTCGCAAATGCAGTGCGCCCTGCCCTGGCCTGGCCTGCGCTGCGCTGCCCCTTGAGATGTCAACTCGAACTCATCGCATCTCGAGTCGACAAGTGATTTGTTGCAAACGCGCACTCACCCCAGGTACCATGTCGAGCAAACGATTATCTGTGCACCTCTCCAGTCGCAGCTAAAGAATCCTGGCCATGTACAACACCTCAACTACAAACAGGTCTCCAGCTGAGTTTCAAGAGGGGCGAATTCCAGATTGATTCTACTGATAACATCATCATCACACGTGACTTATTGGTCCATCAAAATACCGCACCTCATTTTTGCCCTCTTCCTTTCCAACCATCATCATTTCCCCCGCTCACCCACCCCCATCCCCACCCACCTCTCGCAAATTTCAATTTCGCCACTTCTACCCCCATGAAAATCAACTGCAAATATTATGTCGTCCAGCGGTCTAAACATTAACACGACTTATCAGCAAACACATCCACAAAAACCAGACTCGAATGACAGGTTGAGGGGTTGATCAAAGAGACGCCCGAGTGCCATCAGATAGAGCACGAGGCGCGACGCGCAGCACCAATTACACGACTTCTTATTTGATGGCTATCGAAGAGGGGAAAAAGAGAGAGAGAGAGCGAGAGAGCGAAGGGATCAACATCTGTGTGTGCCCGTGGCGGCTGAGACCTAAAGTAAAAGAACAAATCCAGCAAAGGTTCTTATCATACACCTGCGTCCCCCTTCCCTTGCCCTTGTCAGATGGGCAAGGGGATGGTCACTTGTGCGGTGACAAAAGGTAATCACGAGTGTGGGGAGAAAAGCTGTCTCGCTGATACCATCAGCCGACACCGAAGAAAGCCAGATTACGCATGCGTTGTAGAAACCGGGACACTTTTACTTTCGCTTTTAGCGAGAGCCGGGTGTTAGAGATTCGAATCTTTATCTTTGGGATTCAGAAAGATTCGAGTGAGATTTAGTGTGATTCGGAATGGAATTTGTTGCAGTTGGGGGGGTGGAACGGGTCTCTTTTCTCTTCTGGACGGGGTTGGGGTTTTGGTGCGACCATCGACGCATGACTCGCAACCGTGAGGTCTGTTCCTTCCTCGTCGGAAATGGATCGGGGCAGAGCGAGTCGGGCAGGGCAAGTCATCTGTACTTGTCAGTGCAGACAAGAAAGGCTTAATATTTCAAAACAGAAAAATTGCTACTAGAAATTGGATTGAGAACGTATTAAACTTGTCATCACCAAACTTGTGGTTGGAATACATCCATCAATCACACCCATCATTACCGAATGAAGTATTAACAAAAAAAAAATTCCTTACCCACTCCCCGCAAAAAAATTACACCAAATAATAAAAAACAATAATAATAATAAAAAAAAATTCATTACCCCTTAGAAATACTGCTAATAATAAAAAATATGGATATGGTCACTCAATTCCCGTTTCCATAGCACCGCATCTCATTGCAACCATGACACTGTACATTCTGGGTCCTTCAGTTTGAAAATTCCATTTTATATTTTTTTCCCAAAAAAAATATTATTTTTTTCTTCTTCCATTCTTATTTCCATTTATCCTTATATACGTCGTGCAAGACCTTTTGCTCCCTTTGTCTGATGGGATTCGAGCAACACTTTTTATTTCGACCTATAAACTCCATTTATAATCCTCCTTGCCTACACATACGCGTTGCATATATACGCACAAAAATATACACACAATCTTTTTTCCCCTATGGTCATGAGGGGGAGTTGGGAGTTTTTCCCTGCTCTTATGTCCGTTGCGCCTAGTCATCAATCATGCAGCCTCCTTCAACCAACCATTGCCTCTGGTCTTATTAAGTAATAAAAGCACCACCATCCATTAAACCTAACACAGTTTAAGCCTAAAATGTCCTCTAGGAACCACTAAAATGACAAAACACGCCCTAAAAAATTGTCTATGGTCCCAATTTCACGTTTTAAACTTCGCTCAAACATCCGTCGATAGTAACATCGAACTGGCGCATTTTTCTTTTTCTAAGTTGTTGAATCCGACCAAACGGTTGATAAAACCATTATTATTAATTTCAAACAATATTTAACTCATTGTACCTGACCTGTGAAATGTCAATGATTTTCAGCCATGTCTCACTTACTATTTACGCTTTAGTTAAGGATAATTGTCGTAGAAAATGACCTTGTGTTTATTACACTTGCTGTTGGCAATATCCAAGTCTACCTTCCCATCAACGGTTGATTTCCCCGCCCCTTATTTCATTTAAATATATATTCAAGAATAAAACATAAACTATCCCATGCAAACATTATTTCCTTTACATCAAAACTTATCGCAAGTTGAAAGTTGCACAAACAAAAACTGGCTTTATCAATTGCTCCCTCTTTAAATGTCTTTTATATCGAAGAAAAGCGAAAAGTGAAGTGGACGCGATATACAAGCCCATTTGGGCCCCTGACAAGTCGATAAGCTGCCGTCATGGCAAGAAATGAGAGGACAAAAGCTCCCTTACATATTTGCCCTTCTTCAGACAGGTTTCGGTTTCTGCAATTCGCATCTTGTATTATATCTCGCCCCATCCAACACCCCCACACTCGATAACCCCAGTCTCACCTTCCGCCAGATGCACAACAGAGTCCGGATGACAGTTGTGGAGAGATGAGGGGGAGGAGACCCCACGATGAATGGAGTTGCTACCGTACCATATCTTGGTGACACTGTCGAAAAATTCAATATGGTGGGGTGCCAAGATATCGACCACCAACGAGCTCTTTTGTGTGCTCGTGAAGAGGTCAGAATCGGGGTTTAATTTGGAGGCGATAATCTGCTTGGCTGCGTTGACAGGAGATGTTGCCTCCACGCACCCTACCTCTTCTTCCTTTCACAACACCCCCGCACTTACAACGATAACTAGTGATGAATTACACCTTTGGTTTGTCGCAAACCATTTTTATTCACGAGATCGAGCTATGCAAAAAAAAGTAGAATACTGTACAATACCAGTAGGTCAATATTTTTGGGAAAACTAGTCGGATATATTGTTTTCATTATTAATTCATCACTTATCGTGTAGTTTGGGAACGTCTGCCCTATACACTTCTTTCTCTGTCTCTAAACTGCGGCACACTAATCCACTTTGACTCGTCAAATGACGTCACAAAACAAACTTATTCCACCCATCATTCGAAACAAATTGCTTTTATTTATCAAGCTAAACATTTTTTTCTTCTCCCTTCGTTTTTCCTTCCTCACCTTTAGGCTTAACTATTTGGGTCAATGCTTTTAGGATACCCATGAATGACACTGATCCAAGCTTTTTCTACACTGGATTTTCGATGATAAAAGAAACTCAGCGACAGGAAATTAAGTCTCATGACAACGCGTCCATTTTTTTTTTCCACCATGCCATTTTATTTCTTATCATTTAGATTTTTTTTCTTTAAATCTCAAGATAGACCAGTTTGTATGCCGACTCCTACAAGTGTTGGATCAATTTCGCAACTTCCCAATTCGCTTTATAAAACTATATTTCCAATTACTAAACATGCCTCGGAACGCCCTCAACAATAACAACAAATTCCCTCCAACTGGCCAAGATCATTTAGATTTTTTTTCCCTAAGAGAAAGCCATCAACTACTTTTTTTTCCTCTACTTTTTCCAGCACCGTTTCCATTTTAACCTTTTGTGCGCATGGGAAATGCAAGATAAATGGGACCAGAGTCGAGTACAGAGTAGCAATATTGCCTCCCTATGCAAATTTCATTAGTAACTTCAAACTTGTTTGCTGGGGTGTTTTGCACCACCAGAATCAATATTGCTGAAAACACTGAAAACACTGCAAACAAAAATCCACCCAATAGAAACCCACAGAGCCAGTGCAGCCCTGTCCTGTCCTTCAGTGCCCCCCTTCCTCCCCCACCCATTCCACAAACACAATTACCTTTACTAAAACCTCAGAGAAAACAGTGTAAATTACAGGTCTGTCTGATGAATGACAGGAGGTCCCATGCGCACACCCCTGCAGGCCACCGCATTGCTGGTGTGACAGCATGTCCCACATATCATCCTGGACCAAACCCGCCAATTGTCCACCCCTGGACCCAACCCACCCCTCCCTAAAATAACCTGCGACTCACACTGCAATTCCACTCCAATCACTGTAATCGACAACAACCACCAGTTGCACATTTTTCATTGCCCCCGTTCCCATTCTGACCCCTCCTTTGCCGACCCATCAAATTACAGTCCCAACATCTCGCATGAATCAATCGTCAAAGACATCTCATCGCTGGCAACCATCACGCGGTCGCTTTATGCAAATCAGCGCCAACAAGTCACTTTTCATCCAACGTGGGCCAAATCGTTAGAGGGGGGCTAATGTGAAATGGGTCGTCGTCAATTCCAGTCTCGTGTTAGCCAGAAGCCTTAATGGGCACTCATCAAACGGACAAATTAAAAGCGAAGCCCTGCGAGCACCTGAGCTCCATCTTGATTTATCTCATGCTAATTCGCTCTATAATACACCTCCACTGTCTTTAGCCGGGTGGCTTGTGTTGGTGTAGGCGGGAATCTCATTTCGCATTCAGTCCGAGTCCTCTCTTCCAACCGGAGGTGTCTCTCTTTCTCTCTCTTTCTCTTTCTCTCTCTCGCAGGAATGTCTCATTACCACTAGACCATAATTGTCCTTACTCCGACTTTCTCCGCCCCCTAGACCTGTACTTTTGTTTTATGTTTGAGGGGCGCCTTCCCGCGGGGGTTCCGAGCAGCCCTGTAATTTGGCGCCAGGACACCAAACTTTTTCTTTTTTCTTTTTAACTTTAAAGATCAACTCCTCCTTGCCAAATATACACCTTTGTCAATTTTACACCGATGTTTTAGTGTTTCACTGTAAATTCCAATTACTTTGCTCAGTAACAAAAAAAATTTGACTTTTTTTATTTTTTTGTATAAAATTCTAAAATTCTTTTGACCAAATTCCAACTCGGTGCCGTTGACAGCAAATTAACTCCCGCGGTTGACAAATGGAGTGCTGGACCCTTCAACTACACCCTAATTATACACGAATTTTCCTGTCAAAACTTGTGTTTTTCTCGGTTACAAATGAATGGGGGGAAATATCTCGAATTGTTCACACCTTTCTAAATACGTTCCGTTTTTTTTTTCTCTTCTATTTAAATTGCAGCTTTGGACAAACTAGGCTTTCGTCATCTCTACAACTGCAGCCAAGTTGAAATCGTACATCCGAATATCGTGTTCGACATCGCGAGTCTCATGTTATACGGTTGCCAAGCGACCCCCATCCGTCTCAAGATCCTCCTCGATCGGCTTTTCAGCGTTTTACAACACGAAGAAGTTCTGCAAGTGCTCCATGGGTTCGGATGGAAATATGAAGATTACGCACGTGGCTACATCCTTCAGGTAAAATTAATCGATCATTTATTGATTTTTTTTATTGATTTTTTTTTCTTAATCAAATCGATATTTCATTATCTTTATCCAATTTTGATTTTTTTTTTTCGCCTGACCCGTCCTTCCCATTTCCATTTCTCTCTTCCGGTGCGCCATCACGGTCCAATTGCGTCCTCCATCGATATAAACGGTAAAACGAGCGTTGCGTTTCACGTTGTGCTTACAACAGCATTCTGGGGTCTCCTCGGTGTGATGGATTTTGCAACTATGACAGCATTCAATTTTAAAGTGAGGCACACCACACCCCCGCCCCCGCCCTCGCCCTCCAACACAACGGTCCCTTCCTTCCTTCCCTTCCCGCCTCTCTTCTGTATGATGTCGAGGTGAATAAATTGAAAATTTGACAAGCACTTGCAACCGCTTTTCAAGGTATTTTCAGATATGACACCTGAACCCATTTCTCTCACGCCTACAATTTAATGACCAGGAATGACAAAGTTGAAAACTGACAGCCCCAAAATAAAAAAATAAATAAAAATTGCCCCCACCCCTCAATAACTTGGACGTTTCACGCCAATGTAAACACATACAAGATGAATGCATGTCGGAATGAAAACACGGCGGTGTCACAATAACACGACAACTCGTAACGGATGAGTGTAATGAATGGCGCCTCCATTTTTCAACTGCAATCAGCAATGGGCAGCGGGGGCGCGGTCAGCGAGGGGTCATTTGGCACAAATTGGACAGAGACACGTCCCGAGAGACGACTTTTTATCGTATGACATTAACCAATTGGCGGTGAACGGAGCTCGTTAAACGGCGCACCTACAGGACGTGCTCGTGGCGATAACGGGGGGGAGTTGGCAGCCAAACAGGGCACAAAAAAAAAAAGAAAACCTCATTTCTAGCGTGTGTAGCGCGCTATAAGGCGTGTGCAAGCAGTTTGTCACTTTTGGACTGAAGCGCCACCAGTCAGCAGTGGTGGGATCAGATAAATCAGACTCTTCTCATACACCACTCAGAATCGAGCGAGGGAGCCCCCTCGGCCACAAAATGTGTGTTTGGGGAAAGTGGAATGGACAAACTAAATCATTTCCAAGTGGCACATTTAAGGGCTAACTATAAATCTGCCGGCCCGTGTGACGCCTCGCCTCGCCTCGCCACGCTACCCTCGCGCTGTTCAAGCGTCCGGAAAAGACGACTTGGTCCCAGCGCGCTTCTAAATAACGCTCGACACCTTTAAAAATGCCCTCCGACCTCATCGCGCACCTCTTTTAACCTCATCTTCTCCCGCGCCACTTCCGGAAACCGTTTTATTTAAATGATGGCACTTAACTCCTTTCAGGCCTGCCTTCTGCCATTTTTTTTCTAATTATATCCCAAGTTTAAGACCCAGATTTTTATCGCTATTTGCACCAACGTCTCTTCCCCGCCCGAATCTAATTCTTTTTTTCTTCCTAAAAACTGTTTATCCGATAGGACAGCGCTTCCTAATCTTTTTAAGATGGTGTACCTGTTAGTACAGTACAATATGACGCAAAATACTATTTTCATTTACCGGTACCAGTACGCATACCACAGGTTGGGAACCTCTGGCTTGCTAGTGCGTTTTAATTTCGCGTGAAAATCGGACGTGGGAAGGACGAGCTTTGTTGGATTTGGCCCACATTTGCACCGGTGTAACGCACAAACAAACGCGCTATTAATAAACTCAGCATTAATTAAGAGTTGGGCTTGATTAAAGCACAAACAGCATTTTCGAGATGGTGCACGACAGCAGGTGAGCTCATCACTCGAGTTGTTGCCTGCAAGCGTCGAGTTAGTTCCGTCTTTGTTTTATGGCGCATTGTCTGTAGCCCACTCATTTGTGACATCGCCACCCCCGAGCGTATCAAAAGACGTCAGCCGCGTTTGATCAACTCGCCACGGCTGGGCGTCTTCTTGTCTCCCCTGTAACCACACCCCCGCGCTCCGAGCGTCCCAGCGTGATCTTAATGAAATTGCGACTCAAAAATGCAAGCCACAAAAAAGAAACAAGGACAGACAACTAATATCGCTGCCTTAACAACCCCAAACTAAAAAACCAAAAAAATAAATAAAAATGTCTGTCAGTGGGTGTGATTCATCATGCTAATGTAGCTCGTGAAGATCCATCAACATGATGGAGTCCTCGCTCACCCCCTTGCTCAGTACACTGACCCATCTTACCTGCACACCTAATCAAAATTCACCAGTGGTCACCTTCATGGGACAGTAAAGCCGGTCATATTAGCCCTTATTAGCCCGCCAGCAGGAGATCAGAAATTGAGGCGGCCTTGGTGCCCCCTGAAAACGCAGAATTGCCAACAACGACCGATGGCTTTCATCTTTTTTTTAAATAATAATCGAAATCAATTAATTTTATTTCGTTTCGTTTTTGAAATTCCACTTAAATGTCCCGTTTTCGGTTTTCCAAGCAACTATTTATAAATTAATTGAGACATGTGTTGTATTTAAAATTCATCTTCAACTTGCCTTTCCTTATACCAGGTCAGGTGTTGAGAAGGCGCTGAGCCAACATTCCGCCCTGTCTTTCCCCACGTAGAACAAACATTTCAAAGACTCCCCACAGATGGACTGAGTTAAAACCCTTTTTTTATTTTTATTTTTTATTTTTTATTTCTTTCTGCCCAAAAACAAAACGGAAAGGCGAACTTAGCCTTAGGTTGTTGAAAGGGTTGATAAGTTTCTAATCTCGTGAAACCCCCCACGAATTGTTTGCATTTTCCCACCTAGTTTATGTCTTCAGAGACACTTGAAAAAACACAGAAACCAAAGTTTACAACACGCGAGAAAAAAGATTGTTGTTTACATTTAATTTTGGACCATATTAAACGTTACGCAGGTGCACCGTCGAAGCGCAAGTCTCGTTCAGTCGTTACGTAATAGGCCGAGCACAAAAACAACTCCCACGTTCCACGAATTTGTCCTTCTTCCACTTTGTCACGATTCTCACCTCGTTGCGAACGTTTGTCACGTCATCACATAGCACATGCATGACGTTATGACAGCTCTCGTTCGTCACGTATTTTTTTGATGCCTTTTAACTTTTCAAATGTGGGCGTGGTTGTTCTCAATTCCTCCTGTCAAACACGACAAGGACTATCGAAAAGGGTTTCACTTCACTTAATCTCTGTATAGATAAGTAGACCAGTGCCATACCTCGTTTTGGCCATAAGGTCACAGGTGAACGATGGAAAAAAGCTCAATAACATGAAATTTAAAATCGTTTTTTTTTCTCTTTTTACTTAACAGGACAGCCAAGGCAACGTGTTGGATCGTTGGACGATTGCGACACGCGAGGAAGAACCTCTGATCCTGCAACAGTTTCTGCGATTTGGTGAAACCAAAGCCATTGCGCAGCAGATTCTCTTGCAAGACAACAACGAGCGCCCATTGGACTGCATAATGCATCCGCCGCGAGCTGAGTCAGACATCAAAAAGTTCATCGAAAGAACAAACAGAGTCATCGGGTCTGCCGGGTCCACGACCAGCACTCGTGACATTTACCCATTCACACCAGGTAAGGGCACCCATCACACGTCTTCGCAACCACCTCCGCCGCTGGTGACTTCCAGTCACAAAAACATGCGACTTCCGGTGGTGTCCACTGGTGCCAATGGTGGATCGGGCTTGCTGTCTGCATCGCTGGGACCGCACAACTTGTCGCCAAACGGCTGTTCGCAACACAGCTTCTGTTCACCCATCAATTCAACTAGTCCGTTGGCGGTGTCCCCACTTAACCGGCTCCAAAGCATGCAGCCATACGACTTTCGAAAAGAGAGACTTAGTCCAGACTGCAGACCCCACGAAGGAATCATGACATCAAACATGGGATTGAGCACTTTGGCGGTGACGTCTCCGACATCAACCATGCCAACAATGCCTCCACAAAGCATGGCACTGTCACTCGTCAACTCGAGCAGCAGTTCTGTGATGGCCACTTCCGATCTGAGTGCCACTGACGGTGGGTCTGACGACGACAGCAACATGGCCCTTAATTTGAGTCGCACTGCCCTTATCGACTCAGTATATGCATCGCGTAAAGTCAAACATTTACGCAAGTCTGCGAACCCAATGAAACGCCGATGGAACCCTGGAGTTTTGAGCACTATGGTCACTAATCCAGGATCAGGCAAAAAACGCGTTCAATGCAACGTGTGTCTCAAGACATTCTGTGATAAGGGTGCATTAAAGATTCATTTCAGTGCAGTGCACTTGAGAGAGATGCATAAATGCACAGTAGAGGGATGCAATATGATGTTTAGTTCGCGTCGAAGCCGCAATCGCCACAGTGCAAATCCCAACCCAAAACTGCACACGCCACACTTGAGGAGAAAAATCAGTCCCCATGATGGACGGTCCGCAAATCCCAATCCACTTATATTAGCAGCTGGTCTTATTCCTGGCTTGGGACATCTACCGTTGAGTGAATCACTGATGAACTCTTTGACTCCAACCAATTTGTCGCTCCATTCACACGAGCATCACGACAACTTCAGGCCGGGACTAATTCCCCTTCGAAATATGGCAACGCCACCTCCAAGAAGCAGGTCACCCGAAGACAGGCCAATCATTTCTTCCCCGGCTCACGACCAGCCCTATTACATCAACGCCAACAACGATGTCGTGCCGATGCCCAACTTCAACAAAAGGGCTCGACTGAGCGACGCTGACGAAGGAGAAGATGCTAGTAACGAGGAGGAAGAAGACGTTCCAAAAAACCTTTCGTCCAAAGATGATCAGAGAGTGGCTAAAGGAGTGCGCAAACGCAAGAGCCTCAACCCTACTCGATGCGCTGCAGTGTCCGATCGTGACGACATCAACCGATATGTGTCCAGCGACGACATGGACGTAGATGATTCATCGAGCGATACTTTTCTTCAAGGGGACAACAGCATGGACAATGGCATTGACGGAAAATCGGACGATTTCAAAGACGATGATAAAAGCACGGATAGTTTAGTGGAATCGAATAGTAGCGGCATTAAACGAGCACCATTGATTCCACTGGACAAAATCAAACGTGAAAAACATGAGGCGAGCGGTGTGGACGAATCGGAGCAAGTGTCTAATCATGGTGATCAAACGAGCAGTTACGATGAGTCTTCGGAAAACGCTCTCAAGCAATTGGAGAATCTGTCGCAGGGCAACTTTGGCGACATTTTGCAATCGCGTTCTATTCTAAGCCAGCCACATCTTCCTTTAAACGCGCTGGCTCTCCCCCTGGCAGGGATGGGGCTGCCAGGAGGAGGGTATCGTGACTTGAGTCCGAAAATGGGCTCATACGACGGCTTCCTCGGACCCCATCAGGGCGGCGGATCGAGTCCCTCGTCACCGCTCTCCGAATCGCAACCCTTTCCCGGACTTCCGGCGTTCCGTGATGCGTCACTCGTGGGAAACGTCGAGATTCCTGTGGACAAGGACAATCCTCGACGTTGCATCGCGTGTGGCAAGATCTTCCAGAACCACTTCGGCGTCAAGACCCACTACCAAAACGTGCACCTCAAGCTCATGCACAAGTGCACGGTGGAGGGTTGCAATGCCGCCTTCCCGTCGAAGCGCAGTCGCGACCGCCACAGCGCCAACCTCAACCTGCACCGCAAGTTGCTCTCCACATCGGACAAGGCCTTCCTCGATAAAACCTCACCCTTTGCTGCCAGCTTGGTTAGTCACCCACTCCGAGACGAGTTCCTTGCCCGCATCTACGGCGAGCCACCCGTCTTGCCGCTGGGCTTCGATCCCTACTCCAAGTTGCCAGTAGCTCTGGCCGAGTCGCTGCTCAACAACAATCACCACCACACAGAGAGACTATTGCAAGGAAACCACTTGGGAGCTTTGGCACCACATCTCATCCCGGGCTTGCTCATTCCACCCCCGATGGCCATGCACCGAGGAGAGATGGGTCGCGTGGAAACTCCAGTCAGCTCGGCCACACCTTCGCCTCACAATGCAGCGTCGTTACCAGCGACGCCGGTGCCCTTGTCGTTCAGTCTGGAGGAGGACGCGCCCACCCCCGACGATGAGGGAAAACTGGCCTGCAAGTTTTGCCAGAAGAAATTTCAGGAGGGAAACCAACTCAAAGAGCATTACGAAAAACTACACGCTCCGGAAATGTTTCGTTGCACGGTGGACGGATGCAGCAAACTCTTCACCTCGCAGAAAAAACGCAATGCCCACAGCCAGAGTGACGAGGCCCATAACCACATCCACACAAACATGACTCCCACAGACATTGCCTCATGACACGGACCCATCAAGGAGACGCTCTCAACTTGGTTTTTATTTCATTACCTATCGTGTTTAGTGGAGCAATAAAGTGTTGTGACTTGACAATTTTAAATATTGCACTCAAAGCAGCCAACGGAACTGCCGTTTTCCCTCAGGTTACACCTTTTCTCACTTTTGCGTCTTTTTGAACAATGGCCAGTAATGTGTGTGCTGTGGGATCCATGTCGTACTACACAACAGAACAAATAATCATTAAATAAAAGGCTGTTGATTGTCATTTCTATACGTTGAGTCCTTCGTATATTTTATTCTATATAAATGTAAGTACCTGTAACTTATACATGTGTAAAAGTTTTCTTTTCTTACTTTTTGTTATTTGGTACCATTGCAGTAACTTTTTATTTGGTATCAATGGAAAACATCTTCTATTGAAGATGCCTATTAATTATTATTATTATTATTAATATTGATTATCATTATTGATTATTATTATTATTATTATTATTATTATTATTATTATATGCAATTTAAAATATTAAGATAAGAAATAGATAAAAATGTTTGGAAAAATAATATTTACATGTTGGGATATTACATTTACCTAATAAGGGCATCATTTTTTCTCACAGTTTTCTCAACTTCCGGTTGTGGAGGCAAAAATAAGTTGTGCATACATTTTCGCATCAATTTCAATGGCAAATAAACCTAATTTTGTGATCTCTATGACACTTTATTGTTGAAATTCTTTGTAGAAATGGAAATCACCTTTTTTTTCATTAAATCTCAAATTTAACATTTAGCATTCAATTTGTTGCAGTGTTTGTTCTACAAAATGTTAGCATTGTTACGGGTCACTCTTAAGTTGAGAAAAATGTGTTCTTTTTTCGACGGAAAAAGAAACATCAAGTTATAAATTACAGAAAAAATGAAAAAAAAATATCTAGCTTATATAATTTATGCAAATTTTTCCTTTATTATATCAACTTAAAAGAAGAAAAAAATGGCTTCCAAAAATCGCAATTCCAAAAATATCATACAGTATTTGATTTTTCCCATCTTTTCTTTTGTTTATTCTAACAATATTTAAAAAAAAATTCTAAAACATATATATAGAAAAATATATGTATAATAAAAAAAAATGGCGATTCTCACTTTTTGTATATAATAAGCTAATTTTTTTTATTTTGTAGAAAAATCCATTTATTTCTTAATTTATTTTTTGGCTTCAATTTTTTTTCAAAGAGTCAAAGTTGAAAAAACAAATTCCAGCAATAAAACAAAAAAAAAATTTAAAAAAACAAAAAAAAAATTCCAAAATTGTCAATTTTTTTCAAATCTTGTGAAAAATCAATACAAAAAGCCATACCTTGTTAATAATATTATATAACAAATAAAATTTAAAAATAAAATAAAATAAAATAAAATCTCTACCAATTTTAAACCAGTTGTACAATTTTTTCTTTTCATCTTCTCATTATTATTATTTTTTCTATAATATACAGTATTTATTTTTTTTTGGAAAAAATAAAACTACACTGGAAAAATGTCAATCCTTTAATATCCAGAAATTTATCACTTGAATCCAACTGCAGCGCAAAAATTCCTTTCTCTACACTTAATGCAATTAACACGAAAAGATTTCCCAAAGATACGAGAAACAGCACAGCACTCAATGTAGATTTCATGTTATTTTTTCACCTCAGTATTTTACCCACTAAAAAACTACGACTTAAACTAGACACCACACTTCTTTACGACCATGTCCACCCCTTACCGAGGCCCATTTCTAGGGTCACTTAAGTCCTACACCAGTCACGACATACACGTCCACGAAAAGCCTGTTGAAAGCCGCAAAAAAATAACACTTTTTCACATAATTAAAATAAACCTTATTTCCAAACCGCCATCAAAAACACTCTAAACCACGCCAGACATCCAACTCCATATTTGTACAACTTTTAATCATTGCCGCAGCACTGGCACCAAATCGAGCCCCGAGATTTATAACAAGAAAAATTAAACCAAAATAAACAAAAAAAATAATTTTTTTTTCGTAGACTAAAATGGGGCCCATACGAAATGGGGCCTCGAAAACTGAGCTTGCGCCTCTGCTCTTAATATTTTACTGGTTTAAACACACACACTTTTTTTTTATTTCTCTCCCTCCCCCCCAGAAAAAAAGGCAAACTCAATGGTCACTGATTTCTCCACACTCTCCCAGATCCAGATCAGACCCAGGGGCAATAAGGGGGTAATGATGTGCGAATAATGACAAACCACTGACCAATGCCTGCAAATTTAATGGGGTGTGTCCATGGACAAGAAGACAGCGGGAGCGAGGTGGGGGATTTGTTCAAACTACTGACCACACAATGACCAATGCACCCATTTTTCCATTGCAAACAACTTTTAGCAAAAGATGCATTTTTCATAAACCCAAAGAAATAAAAAGCAAAAAAAAAAGAAAAAAGCGTGTGCTGCACAAACATTATTCACCCATCACTCACCCAACCAAAGTTGACATTGGAAAGGAAAAAATATAAAAATTCCCTTCAAACAGAAATGATGCATCGCGACAGACTAATAACCGGACCCCAGCCCCGAACCCAGGCCACACTCGACCGCGCAAACTCGGTAATTGCTCGTCGCCAAAAACATCAAACAAAATGATGCATGTAACCGCAAGCGACTCTTGAAGTATTTTCGCAGTATTTGCACAACTCCATTATCCCTTTTTGCACCACCAACTCTTCTCTTACCCTTTCGAGCTGCCCACGCCCATCAATCTGAGTAGACGCACGTTGACAGCCGCTGGAGACCGACCCCTTTCCCGCCCTGGCGCGTGAATGGGAAAACAGATTGAGTGACCCACCCTTCTCACACCCACGCCATGTGCAAGGGGTCTCACACTCGTCGTCCGAGGGGTGTGGTCACGCCGTTGCTCATTACTTTGGTGGCCCCGCTGTCCGATATTGATTTTACTGTCAGAACGAGACTCGTGAATCCACTTTTCACAAACTTTTCCTATCAAGCTGGAGGGATAGATAGGAAAATTTAAAAAAACATGACGATGGTGATGATACCGAACAAAATAGCAGCGTTCTGCCATGCGATATTCATACAAACTTTTTATTTTATTTATGAGAAATTTTTTTTTTCGGGGACTCATTGAAATTCGAGCCAAAGAGCGGCCAATAATTTGGTAAAAAGTTGCGATATAATTACAACCTTTCTAGATTTAAACTGAAACTCGTGACATCCACAGAAGCACTTAACCCTTTTGGTTCGTGTGAGCGGACAAACAGGTCACATCGTCATCAGCTGATCAGCATGCTAGCCAGGGAAACGCACCGTGCCAAACACTCATTGTGCCCCAATCACACCTGTTGCCGGTGACCGCTCGTAACCTGTTGTCTCTCACGATTCGTACGTAATTTTCGACCTCTGTTTACCTCTATCAGCTTCTATCAACACATACGCGTACACGCGGATTGTCTCACTCTCTCTTGTTCTCACCGTCGAAACCGAACTCATCAATCATCATTTTTAACCCAAATTGAGTAAAAAAAATATTATTTTGATTATTTTTTCCCGTTACACAATTGGACTCAAGTCCAGCCCTCTTTTAATCCACTTTTCACACGACTTAATTTCCAGTTTTCCGATTTTTAATTCCAAATGTCCTTTTATGAAAATAGGCCACTTTAAATTGAGTGTCGGTTGAGAACACTTTTCTTATTGAAAACAAACAAAACTTTTTTAAAAAAATATGAGAAATCCTTCATCAGATTTTTACCTTTTCCAGTCCAGTTTTTTTTTGTTGTTGCTAATATTAACTGTTACATTCTTTAGATTAAATAAACTCCACCTACACAAAGCTCCCATTCCCACGATCTCAGACTAAGACGAACGCTCGTTCCATCTGTCCGTGGTCACAATTACCCAACTCCGCGTCTCAGTCTCTCGCTATCCACCTCCAAAGTGGCCTTAATTCACCGCTCTGGATATTAAATTTCTCAGAAGTAAATTGTGTCCTTGAAGAGAATGTTTCTCATTTAATCTTGTGTGTCCGAAATGACAGACCGCCGCTTCTGAATTTGATTTTTTTTTTTTTTTTTTTTAAATTTCAACAAAACTTTATAAAAAGTTAACCTAAAATTATTTATAATAAAAAAAGATGATTAAAGTCTCAAACAGCACGTCGATTTGAATTACTTTCTTTAGTAAGCGGAAGTGTTTAATCATTAAGACAATTTTTTTGTTAGTACTGTTTTTTTTTTAAATTGAAAAATTCGGTCTGACATTTTGTTGAATTAATAAGCACTTCCTTAATCTAGCGCCAGACTAACACAAACTGTATCAGGAGGAGGAAAAAAATTACATAATTAATTTAGGAATAATTAAGAATTTCTAAAAATGGTGTTTTGTCGGCTGAAAAATCCACAATTCTCTATATATAAAAAAAGACGATTGTTCAATTAAAACAATCAAGACACTAAATCATCAATAAAACGCTAATAAACGTAAGAAATCGAATCAAAAAATCTAAAATTTTAATATTTCCCTTAAAAATAAACAAGTTTTTCATATTTTACTTTAAAAAAATTTTTTTTTTCATATTTCCTTTTAAAAAATTAAAATTTTCATTATTTCCTCTTAAAAAATCAAATTTTTCATTATTTCCCCTTAAAAACCACCCACATTTTCAATATTTTCCATAACCCATTCAAAATTTTAACATTCCCCTATAAAAAATTTATTTTCCCCAAATTTTTCCCCAAATTTCAACCTCAAAATAATCCAACAAGTTCAAAACCACTCCATAAAACACAACTTTTTTTCCCTTTTTTTTTTTTCTTCTCATAAACTTCCAAAATTTCCCTTCACCCTTTAATTTTTCTTTCCAACACAAATTAAATCAACCCTAACTACTTTCCCACTATTTCAACGTACCACCCTCAACACCCAAAAACAAACGGGTAAAAATACCAACCCCAACTCACTCTTCACTGCACACCGAATCAACAAACTGAGGTAAAAATACTCAACCTGATATCGTCTAACCTCAAATCAATCCTTTTGCACCAAAAACCCAACCCCGTCAGCCTTGCACACGCCCACGGGGGCATCGTGACCAGTTCTCTCGTCACCCGGCCCGTCACGTCCACAGCCCGGCCCAAGAGTGAGAAGGATACAGAAAAGTCCATGGTCCGTGTTGATGGTCCGTTGCAACCTGTCTAATAAATTGTACGCACGTGAATTAGGTTCACCAACCATTTTTTTTTTTTTTAATTTAAAAAAAAAAAAAAAAAATCTTTCAGGACAAATTTCTTTTTCCTCTACAAAACGTGACTTTTCCAAAATTTTATATAAAAATTTGAAATTTTTTTTTTTTTTTGCTAAAAAATTAAAAGCTAAAAAATCCGCCAATAACTCAACCATCATTTCTCCATCTTGTTACGGACTAATTTAATGTTTAAAAAACCATCCGAGTAGTAGTCAACTACTTAACACAGTCTTGCAATCATGTGGGTGTCGTCGACCACGAGCACGACCACTGCACGTCCTTGGCTTACACTAATAGATATTTTAGGAACACAACAGGGAAGAAGCAGAAAACGACGTCATCCTGCGCTGCATGTCATGTGTTGGTAGAAGGGGTCATGGCCGGACCCGCGACCTCACCAAGAACTCAGACAAAAAAAATGGACCTGGACATTTCCTTAGCGTGTGATTTACGACAGTTGACGTCGACTCAACTGTCAGGGGGTCCATAACCTCGCGCAAACTATTTAAAAAGGTCGAATCGGTTAAATATTTACAAAATAAATAGATGGGAGCAAAAAATGTAACAAAAAATAAAAATAAAATCTTGAGATTAAATCCGGAGTGCAATTAATTTACTACTCAATTAATTACCCCCTCTCATCACGCGTTAATTGATATCTAATCGAAGGACGGACATAAAACTAGCTTCCATAATAAACAAGGTGGAAAAAGAATTGAGGTGAGATGAGGCCCAAGTATGGTGGCGAATTATAAACAAGTCGGATGAGGTCATCATCATCGTAATGTCGAGTCGTCGTCGCAAATAAATCTTAATCATATCTCCAGGAAGTTGGAAAAAGGGTTAGAAAAAAAAATTGGATTTTATATTTGATTTATTTAAATTTTTTTTCTTTATTAGTGTAAAAAATGTAAATAAATATAAATTTTTTTGAAAAAAAAAAATTAAAAAATGTAAATAAATAAATAATTTGGGTGTGACCTGTATATAGTTTACATTACATTTTTCCAAGGGTCATTATCAGTGCTGACCCCATCATTCACAGAACTGAAATTAAGTCTGGAAACGTGAAGTTGATTTTTATATAATTTTTATCCCTGCAATTTATCCGTAAGGTCATGAGTCACAATTTTCAATGTGAATGTAACAAAAAAAAAATTAAATTATTTTCATTAAAAAAAAAAAAAAGATGGTGGAGGACCTTGAGTTAGCGAGTCCTTCCTTATCACGCAGTAATTACAGTCGAGTGCTACAAGTAGCAACTAGCTAGAATCGAAATAATTTTCTCCGACTTGGTTCTTCAGCTTGGTTCAACCAACTCAGTTGCGTGCGATGCGTGTTTCGACCATCCCTCAGCACCCCTGGCTTTTGCTTCCTCGACGGAGGTCACATTTGACCGGACGTTGGTCTATGGGCCACCCAGATGTTGCCCCCGAGATTTACTCCTGTCCATGAATACTTGGAGACATTAAGCATGTAACGAGACCGACTTAATTGGGAAAAATGACTTTTTTAAAAATGAAAAAATATTTTTAAAAAAAAATATTTTAAAATTATAAAAAAAAAAGAAGGTTAATCCATGTCTGACCACTTTTTGCGATTGGGTTTATGAATTGTCAACAGGATGTAAGCTAGCTTGTCTGTTTTCATCATACATGACTCGTCCGAATTATTTCACGTATTTTGACCAGAAAAAATAAAAATAGAAAAATAAAAAATAAAAACGACTGATTTATATCGTAACGTTTCAATTAACATAATCCGACAATTACCAAATGACTATATTTTTTATTTATTAAAAGAAAATAAAAACAAAAATAGAAAACTTATGCAAAAAAATTGAAATTTGCTTCAACTTCCGGTTCACTCCAAAAAACACGCCAATATTGCAAATCGACCACAATTTCTAAACGGGAAAAACATTCCTTTTGTTTATCTACACCAACAAACATGAACGTGATTTTCAATCCGCCTCCCTTTCCTGATTGCAAAAATAACCCTAAACCTCATTACCGCGCCCTCCAAACGCAATAAATTCAACTTCCTCTCAAATCCAAACATCCCACCCAAAAATAACACTTTTTTTTTAACCCCCAAAAACCCACATTTTTATTTCCATTTTTTCCCCATCCACGAGCCCACTTAATGGCATTGTCTTTGCCTGCAAAAAACAATAGAAACCATTAGCAGTCGGCAGGAGACATGGAAACCGGTAGTGAGCTAACTTCTCACAGATTTCCTGCACTGCGCTACACCAGTTAGTGAGGACTTTTGTCATGCCATTTCCATTTCCGCTTCCATGTGTCCATCAGTTGCAGCATCTTGAAAGGACCGAGTGCAATTGAGAGCAGTGTTTTCTCTCTGTCTTGCTCACCCCTCCCCCAGCCACCCCCCTTATTTCTTGGGTCTTAATTTCTTGGATGGCTCCCATGATGAACTCACTTTGCTCTCGGCCAAACTCTCATTTAGCCGCTGCCTTGCAACATTTATAAAGACAAGAGTGCTTAGGCGTGGCCTACTCCGCAGAAGGCAAAAGGAAAAACAGGTGGCAATAACTGCTTCCAATAACAACACCATTACACTTTTCTCTTTCTTGTCTCGTTTTTTATTCGCGCTTATTCTCTTTTACATTTGAAATTCAAACTGCCTGACTGATGGAAAGCTCAAAAAAATTACTCCGAGCTCCATTTTACATACCAAAGTGCAAGAATTTTAAATTTTTT
>JAQIXU010000691.1:0-26629 GCA_034701245.1 Strigamia transsilvanica | reverse complement strand
AGAAATCTCGGAAAAATTTGAAGAAATCTCGGAAAAATTTGAAGAAATCTCGGAAAAATTTGAAGAAATCTCGGAAAAATTTGAAGAAATCTCGGAAATTTTCAGAAAATTTAAAGAAATCTCTTGACAAAATTTGAAGAAAAAAAATGAACATAAGTGAAAAATTTTGGAAGAATTTTCGGAAAATTTGAAAAAAAAATTCTGGAAAATTAAAAAAAAAAATTTGGAAAATTAGGAAATTTTGAGAAAATTTGCAGAAATATGAATAAATTTCGAAAAAATGGAAGAAATCTCGGAGATATTTGACAAAATTTGAAGAAATCTCGGAAATTTTTGACAAAATTGGACGAAATTTGAGAAAATTTCAGAAATTTTTGAAGAATTTCGAAAAACTTGAGAAAATTTGACACACAAATTTCACAAAAATTGACTAAAAATCCAGGAAAAAAATCAGAAAATTCCAAAAATCTCAAAAATTCAAATAAACCAACAGCATTTATTTGAAAAATCCTACGAAATCCCTCCGAAAATCATACAAAATCGCATCCGTCGAATTCTAATTAAATTCTTGTCTATCCCTATCCTTAATCTAGTGAGAGGGACGAGCTAGCAGCAAAAAAGGACTTACGATCATTACGCAAACAATTTATCCAGTCGATTAAAGCGCGCTTAACCGTCGCGCAGGTAACGAATCTCTAAATATTTCAAATGAATTCAAAAAAATCCAAAAAAACTCAAAAAAATTGAAATTAACTCAAAAAAATTCAAAAAAAATTCAAAAAAATTCAAAAAAAATTAAAAAAAAAATCCAAAAAAATCCCAACAACATTCAAGAACATTCAAGAAAATTTGTTTGTGAAATGTAGGTCGTCGAAGGAGTGAAAGCAGGCGCAAATCTGACTTTTGATTTCATCATGTTCGTTATTATCGCCGGCTTAATCGCCGGTTTGGGTCTGGTGGAGAACAGCCCCGTGGTCGTCGTCGCCAGCATGCTCATCTCACCTATTATGGTAAAACCAAAACAAAATAATTCAAAAATCAAAAATTCAAAATTCAAAATTGTTTTTCAGGGTCCAATTATGGCGTGGACATTCGGAGTGGTCATTAAAGACAAACATTTGCAGCGGGTCGGCATCAAGTCGGAACTGATTGGTCTCTGCACGTGTCTGTGCACCGGTACGAACCAAAATATTGCTCAAAACATTTTAATTTCACCAATTTGGTGCGAAAATGAGTGGACGACATTATAAAATCGCCATTTTGCCTTTTTTTTCGCATCTAAAAAAGGTCCAGAAAATGCCGCCCAGACTAACTAACCTCGAGTTGCTTTTGCACTTAGTTCCAGTTTTCCATAAAAATGCATTTTTTCGGTAAGAAATCCATTTTTATGCACGAAAAGTGTTTTTTTCCTTCCCTTTATTACGTCTGTTTAGTAGCTCTACAGCTGCATTTTGACTAACAATTGATGTATTGCGTAAAACTGCATTTTGTTCGACAAAAATCTGTATTTTGCATGTAAAAAATGCATTTCTTAGTGATATTTCTTGTTTTTGCACCTAAAAAGTGCATTTTTTGCACTTAAAAATGCATTTTGGCACGTAAAAAGTGCATTTCTTAGTGATATTTCTTGTTTTTGCACCTAAAACGTTTATTTTGACACGTAAAAAATGCATTTTCACACCTAAAAAGTGCATTTCGGCACCCAAAAAGTGCATTTTTGAGTGTTATTTTATGTTTTTGCAAGATCTAACGAGTGTGCTTGTTGTTAGGTTTCGTGTTTGGTTGCGTGTGCGGTCCCCTGGACAAGGTGTGGGGCAGCGGTCCACTGCCCACCATGGAGATGCTGTCGAGGTGCAAACTGCGCACGCTGTGGGTCGGCGTGCTGGTGGCGCTGCCGTCCGGAGCGGGCGTCGCGCTCTCCATCCTCGGCGGGAATGCCGGCTCGCTCGTCGGAGTCGCCATCTCGGCTTCGCTGTTGCCGCCTGCCGTCAATGCAGTAAACTCAAGCAATAATAGATCGATTAATCGATGAAAATCAATGCAACTTTTGTTTATGTTTTTCAAGGGGATGATGTGGGCGTACGCGCTGGTCATCTACGTACGCTCGTTCACGGAAGAGGACGTGGTTCAAACTGTATGTCTTGGGCAGAAATGAATTTACACTTTGAAACTGTATTTGTACACTTGGAAATTGCATCTTGCGTATAGAACATGCATCTTTACACTGACAAAGATACATTTTTACATACATAATGCATTTTTACACTTAAAAAATGCATTTTTACACTTAAAAAATGCATTTTTACACACAAAATATATTTTTACACATAAAAATACATTTTTACACATAAAAATACATTTTTACACATACAAATGTATTTTTACAAACAGATAATGCATTTTTACACTTGAAAATTGCATTTTTACACGTAAAAATTGCATTTTCACTAACATAATGCATTTGTACACTATTAAAATACATTTTTCCACGTTCAAAGTGTTTGTTGTTGTTTTTCAATTGTATTGTAATTGTATTGTAATTGTAATTTGTTTGTGGTTTTTTTGCAGTTTGCAAGCGGCGAGTCGGTAGCGAGCCGCCCATCTCTAATGCCGGCCCAGGGCTACGAGACGCAATATTCAAATCACATGGTTTACGAATCACTGCTCTTGGGCCTCGTCAGTCTCCTCTTGACCTTTGTTAATATAGTGTGTATAGTGTGCATGGCCATTCTAGTACTTAAGGTACGTACACACTCGCTCCCTAATTATGCGAAACAAGCGCCCACATTACACATTCTCCTACTTTGATCTTCAAATCGAGTTTCGCACTCAGAAAGTAGCTTTTTATGCATAAAAAGTGTGTTTATAGACCATAATACTGCATTTTATGCATAAAAGTTGTGTTTTTAGACCAAATTATGCATAAAAAGTGTGTTTTTAGACCAAAATATTGCATTTTATGCATACAAAGTGTGTTTTTAGACCATAATATTGCATTTTATGCACAAAAGTTGTGTTTTTAGACCAAATTATGCATAAAAAGTGTGTTTTTAGACCAAAATATTGCATTTTATGCATAAAAAGTGTGTTTTCAGATCATGATTCTGCATTTTATGCCTAAAAAGTGTATTTTCGGACCGAAAAAACAATTCGTAAGCTGAAGACGATGAATTCTAATGGGTCCGGGGGAACCTAAGGATAATGGGATAATGCGCCAATGTTGCCACCCAGAACGCAAATAATAATAATAATAAACGAATTCGAATTTGAATTTTGCAGATTAAGGAGGTTGCTCCATATACAAGCATTCCCACAGCCGTCCGCTTCTGGAAAGAAGACATCAAAGTAAATCCAAAGAAACGCAAATCGAAAGCGAAACTCGATTTGATATTAATTGTTGAATT
Organism: Strigamia transsilvanica; assembly: GCA_034701245.1. Lineage (NCBI taxonomy): Eukaryota > Metazoa > Arthropoda > Chilopoda > Geophilomorpha > Linotaeniidae > Strigamia > Strigamia transsilvanica. The sequence goes on along the minus strand of JAQIXU010000691.1, from coordinate 23,225 downwards.
GCAGATAACTCGCGACTACAATAGGACGTTAGAAGGCAAAGAAGCGCGCGACTTCCGCCAGAATTTCCTCCAAGAGTGGGCGGCCATCAACCAGCTGGACCACACGACCGACCCGGCCAAAACGGCCAGCCAACTCAACCAGCTGCGCACGGTCGTCGAGGAAGCCGAAGACGACGAAGTTTACCAGACTGTGATTCGCTACATAGGCAACCCATCACCCATCGACGTAAGTTATTACTGGTGAAGTCAAGTCAAGTGAATCGACTCGAGTCACGGTGGACGACATATTTGATTTTTACGCATTTTTACATCCGGTGTTTATTTTTTTTTAAATAAAATTGTAAAAATTATTCTTAGTATGATTGAATAAATCAGTGAATTGATGAGTAAGTGTGGTGAGCTTTGATCAAGTGACTGATCGAGAGAGTAATCGAGAGAGTAAAGAGTAAAGACTGGAGAGGTATTTGTTTGTTGTGTTTGTGGTGTTTGGGTTAATGTGCGCATTTGTTTGTTTGTTTTTAGCCGTTGACGAGTACTTTGGTATCGTTGAATCGGACGACGTGGCCGCATACTGGGCGCCCGAGAAATTCGCTCAAGAAACCCAGGGTTTGGGATATTGGTGAGTTGGGGGAATTGAGATTTTTAGATGAAAAAGTTAAGTTTTTAGATACAAAAGTTAATTTTTAGACACAAAATTTGATTTTTAGATACTAAAGTTAATTTTTAGATAGGAAAATGCAATTTTTAGATGCAAAATTTAATTTTTAGATAGGAAAATGCAATTTTTAGACACAAAATTTAATTTTTAGATTGGAAAATGCAATTTTTAAATGGGGAAAATGAATTTTTAGATGCAAAAGTTAATTTTTAGATGCAAAAGTTAATTTTTAGATGCAAAAGTTAATTTTTATGTGCAAAATTTGATTTTTAAATACAAAACTTAATTTTTAAGTACAAAATTTAATTTTTAAATCGGAAAATGCATTTTTAAATCGGAAAATGCATTTTTAAATCGGAAAATGCATTTTTAAATCGGAAAATGCATTTTTAAATACAAAATTTAATTTTTAGACAGGAAAAATGCAGTTTTAGATACCAAAGTTAATTTTTAGACAGGAAAAATGCATTTTTAGATGCAAAATTTAATTTTTAGACTGGAAAATGCATTTATTTCTTGCACTTTTTGATACAAACTCGTATTTGAATTTCGCACAGATTTCACGCCGCGCCGCTCATCCGGCCGCCTACGAATGTTTAGCGACTCTCACGAGCGTTACGCCCAACTCGACACGATCAACGAATCACAACCGACCAAACTGAAATCGCCCACGTCCCCAAAGAAGAAAATCACGCACGCCGACCGCTCCAGCTCCACCGGCATGTTCCACGGAACCCCCTCCCGTCTCTTCCGCAGTTTGCTCGGCCGCCGATTCGTCGTCACCAGAGTCGATAGACCTTCGAACCGAAAATCAAAACGCACCCCAAACAACCTCGAAGATGGCGTCTAACCATCATCGAAACAATGTACAGCCACCGACAAACGTCATCACGCAACAATGAAAAATAATAAAATGTACAGCCATCATTTCTATTTTGCAACCATGCAATCTACCATGTAATCTAACTTGCAACAGTGTAACTGCATTGTAACAATGTAACAGTATTGTAGCAATGCGACAGTGTAACTTCATTGTAACAATGTAACCGCATTGTAACAACGTAACTTCATTGTAACAATGTAACATCATTGTAACAATGTACTGCATTGTAAAAATGTAACAATGCAGTGTAACAAAGTAACACTGTAACAATGCAGTGTAACAATGTGCCAATGTAAGAATGAGAAAAAGCCATACATAAAAGTATATGTCGTTTTATTACACTTTCCTATTTACATTTTGTTTACATTTACATTTTGTTTACGTTTACGAAACATGGCCGACATTGTCCTGACTGAGCCTGGTGCTCCTGGATCGCTTGAGCCCCTGCGCCGGTTTGGGCTTCTTCCTGACCGCCTTGGCCTTGGCCGCGGTGGTGCCCGACGTGCCCACGCCGGCACCGACGGTGGTCGCGGACTTCTTGGCGCGCAGCTTGGTCTTGGCGCCGGTCAGCTCGCAGCCGGTGCCGCTGCGGCGCTTGGGCGTGCACTTCTTGCGCTTGCTGGTGGTGTCGTCGTCGCCGCCCGGGTTGGCCTTTTTGGTGCCGAGGTTGCGCACGAAGTCGACCATCGAGCTGCACGCGTCCAGTTCGATCAGGTGCGATTTGTTGGCGGTCGAGTGGCGGCGGCTGGCGTTGCGGCTGAACGGCTTGCGACGGTGGGCTTGCGGTTTTCGTCGCGGGACTGCGATGGTCGCCGTGGACGTCGCTTGTCTTGCTGCAGAAAACACAGTTGGAGAGGTAGAGCTTGTCTGCGCTTAAGTGGTAAATCAACCAAGTGCAACAAAAATGCATTTCAAATATGGCAAATTGGTGCACTTAGGGCTAGCTAATGATTCATTCTAGGGCTTCCAATCCTGGTCATAATTTCCGATCCCGGGATTTCAGGATTACGTTTTATAACTCCTGGGATTTCGAGATTTCAGGATTTCGCCAAATAAGGTGTTTTCGTTTGTATTTAAATCTCGGGAATTACGGGATTGCAAACAAGGCCGGGATTTCGGGATTCCGGGATTGGAAGCTCCAGTTCATTCTTGCTTTTAAAACACGCTAAAAATGTATACTTCCAGATCTCGCTCATCTCTCGTACATCTCGGAAAAACGAGATTCCATTACGAGAAAGAATCAAAAACGAGATTTAACGAGATTACAAAAAAAATTGAAGATCTCGTCGCGGAAAACCGAGATTTTAAAACGACCGAGATCCTGGAAGTATACTAAAAATGCTACGCAATGGTTGGCCAACAAGCTGCTTTACCTTTGGGACTGCTCGCACGAACTCCCAACTTGCTCTCCGACTGACGAATATACGTGCGCAGCCAGTCGCGGACACCGGGCATCGAGCGGCACTCGCCCAGCCCCATGCGCAGCCCGGACCGCGACGTGTCCTCAGTGTCCAAGATGGTCACGGCCAAACTCCGCCCGACCTGCTCGTACACCTGCGGCTTGTAGGTGGACTGCGGCGGAATGGACGACTGCATGATGCACGCCGAGTTCTTGGAGAATGCCGAGCTCATCACGCCCGTGTTGTAGTTGCACTCGAGCGTGTAGCTGAAACGACACAAAATCAGTTCCAGCTTCGCTCCCGACTCCGCGCTACTTCACCATTTGGTGATCTTGGTCATCGTGTGGATGGCCACTCGGCCGCACCCCAGCTTGCTGGTGCCGTCCTTCCGGTCGGCGCTGAACATGTTCTTCTTGGTGAACACGCAACTCATGAAATCGAAGTACGGGCAGTTGATCGACAGCAGTTTCGGAAGCACCATGCTGTCCACCTAACGCGTTTCGGTGCGAAAGAAATTCATTTTCACGCAAAACAATGCACTTTTTCGCATTCTAAATCGCTAATTACTTTCTCCTCCATATCGTCAAAGTGGTTCCCGTACATAAAACATCCCCGCCGAGACGCGTGACCATGCATGTCCACATAGAGCACGATCCCGCTCTCCGTCGACCCAATCTGACCGCAAAACTCCGGAACCAGCAGATGCGTGCCAAACACTTCCTTCTGCCGCTTGTCCAGCTCCGAGCCGACCGACTCCGACGGGTTTTCGCAACCCGATTCCTCCTCCTCGTCGTCGTCGTCCATCTCCCGCCGCTGATCCACATCCGCGCCGGCCACACTCCGCGGCGAATTCTCCGTCAGCGTCAGCGAGAAAGTCTCCTGCAGCTCCTTGAGGGTCTGCGACAACTCCCCCCGGATCTTCAACACCGACGTTACAAAACTGCTCCACTCCTCATTGAACGTCTCGAACATCCCGAGCCCCGGCACCGGCACCGGCGGTATGTCCTGGCAAGCCGCCGCCAGCCCCGCATCCTCCTTCCTTTCGAGTATCCAGCTGGGCCCCGGGTCTAGCTCCGGGATCGCCACCCTAACCACCTCGGGCTGAAAGTCCACCCCAAATTTCTCCTCCAGCTCCGTCAGCACATTCTTCTGCTCCAGGCAGTTCTTGAACGCCTTCAGGCTGCTGATGGTGGTGCTGAGGGGGTTGAGGAGTGTCGGCAGGCTCATTCGGTCGCGGGTGATGGCGGCCGGAGCCTCGGTTTGGCTGGAGGGCCCCGCCGAGGTGCTCTGGTCGCGATCGTTGACCGCTTTGCCGATGACTTCCAGTTTGGTCGTCGTCGGCGACTTGGAGCGCTTCACGTTGGGGATCTTCTTGCTCCAGCGGCGGCTGACCGGGGGCCCGTGGAGTTTCCGGCGGTTGGCGACGTGGTAGTAGAGGATGAGGGATTTGACGGCGAAGATGGAGGGGTGCTGTTCGAAAACGGGGTCGACGTAGACGCGGTTGAGGTTGACGCCGCGGGAGTCGGTGCGGTAGTGGCCCATGGAGACGCCGTCGGGGTTCAGCATCGGGATGATTTTGAACACGTACCTGCGGGGAAACGAGCAGAGGGGCATCACACCGACGGTTTTCGCAACGTTTCGGCGTCCTCTAGACCGGAGCGGTCCACGCTTAATACCTCGCTTTACGGTCTAAGATATGTTCCGGAAAAGTTGGCCGTAAAGCGAAAAGCCGTATAACGAATCAGGGGAATGTACACAGGGGATTTTCACTACTTTTTGGCCGTATAACGAACATGGTGGGCCGTAAATCGAAAAAGTGCTATAATTAAAAAAGGTCGTTATAGCAAAATGCCGTAAAAAAAGCAGCCGTATAGCGAGGTATAGGTGTAGTAAAAAATGAGGCCCCATTGGACTTATATAACCCCTAGGCGCCGAAAAACCTAGATCCGCCCCCGATTGTGGTCAGCCTGACCCTAGGTTCAGAAATCTGTCACCGGTGCCGTTTTCGCTTTATTTTTCAAAAAACGTGTCCACCATTCTTTATCTTTTTGAGCAATTCATTTCGGACCCTTTTTCGGTCTAGAGGGCACTCACTGGTCATCTTGTCTTGTTTTTTTGGTACCGTTTGCGTAATTTGTAAGCCAGGAATTCGGATTCGCTGAGAATGAAATCCAAAAAGCCGTGAAGGACGTAACTGGAAGGAGTTTCACCCGGGTGGACTCGCGCGCTTAAAAAGACGACCTAGCGGAAGGCGAAATTGGGGAAATGAAGGAAATTAAAGAAAGCAGCATGGCGGTTGGATGTTTTTGTTTTGCTTTGTACCCGTTTTCCTTCGAAGAAAAAGGGTCTGGGGTTTTTATTGGGAAACAAACAGGAGAGGTAGGGTTCTCTGGTTTTTGTCATTCCGTGGCAAGAAGTGATGGTTAATAAATCGATGTTTTTTCCTTCTAATGAGTAACAGACGAATTCGCGGTTGTAGTAGATTTGATCTTTGGCACTAGAAACGAGAAAATGCAATTAGGGCAAGAGATTGTTAGGTTTTAGGTGAATGATTTGAGGTGTTTTATATGAGATTTTCATTATTTCATGTCAAATAAGTGGAAAATTAATCAGGTTTTTCGTATTTCCTATCAAATAAATCGAAAACTGATCAAATTTTTCATTTTTTCCATCAAATCAGTCAAAAACTGATCAGTGTTTACATAATTGTCAACAAATAAGGCAAAAATTAATCAAACTTTTCATAATTTTCATCAAATAAGTTACAAACTGATCAATTTTTACATAAATTCCATCTAATAAGCCAAAATTTGATTAAATTTGGCTTATTTTTCATCAAAAAGTCGAAAATTGATCAAATTTGGCTTATTTTTCATCAAAAGGTCGAAAATTGATCAAATTTGTCTATTTTTCATCAAAAAAGTCGACAACTGATCAGTTTTTACAGAAAATTGATCAAATAAGCCGAAAATTGATCAAATTTGTCTTATTTTTCATCAAAAAGTCGAAAATTGATTAAATTTGGCTCATTTTTTCATGATAAAGTCGAAAATTGATCAAATTTGTCTTATTTTTCATCAAAAAAGTCGACAACTGATCACTTTTTACAGAAAATCCATCAAATAAGCCGAAAATTGATCAAATTTGTCTTATTTTTCATCAAAAAGTCGAAAATTGATCAAATTTGTCTTATTTTTCATCAAGAAAGTCGACAACTGATCACTTTTTACAGAAATTTCATCAAATAAGCCAAAAATTATTCAAATTTGTCTTATTTTTCATCAAAAAAGCCGACAACTCATCACTTTTTACATAAATTTCATCAAACAAATCGAAAACCAATCATTTTTTTTCGCAATTTTCAACGAACAACTCAAAAACCGACCACTCTTTTCCTTAAATTCCATCAAAACAACAACCAAAAACCTCATCATTTCATTTCCACCGGACCGCACCAACTCAAACCTTTTATCACTCAGATATCGACAATGACTGAACCGAGTATCCAAACTTCCCAAATATCTTTGCAACTTCTCGTACGAATACGGATAAGTAAAAGCGAAATAAGTGAAAACCGAACTGCTCGCCGGAGTCACGTGTATAAACGACATAAAAAACTGCTCACCATCCAACTAAAAAAACAAAATCAACAAAATCAACAAAATTAACAAAATCGACAAAATTGACAAAATTCACCCAAAACCACGGCTGATGCGGAATCCGCTCGTACTCGTCACTTCCGGGTTTATTCGAAAACACGGGCGCCATTCCCTGCGCGTACAGCCGCATTTGTTTATTCAAATTTTGCAAAACATATTGAACGACGCAACTCCGCCGTCGTGTTTGCACCGCGAAATGAAACCACGTCCGGTTGGAATTCTCGTACGCTGTGCCGGCCGCGTCCGGTTTCGTCCATAAATGAAACCGGTATTCCGGTCGCAAGTTCGGGTACAAATCCGTCGCGTTATCCGGCGAATTTGAGCTAAATAAAAACCCGCGAAAATTTTCATTCGTTTATTTCGTTTATTTCGATTTTATACTTATTCGGGCCGCAAAATTTGATGGATTGCACTTTGGCTAAATTTCCAGAATCAAATTTAGATGTGAAATAGAAATCGTCAATTTCCGCTTCCATTTTCGATCATCGGGCTTTTCCTGCGAAAAGATTTCATCGGTGTTCGCGAATGGTTTTCTTTTGTCGTTTCATTTACCACAACGTAATTTGCATGTTCCAATTTCGGTTACCGGATGTTTTGGGATTGTAATTTGGCTTCTTCCCCCTCCGCTTTGCGCTTCTTTCGGGTTTCCATTAGCAACACGGATGTCATTTCCGGTCGTGTTGAGTTTGGGGTTTTTGGGCGAGCAGAAATGCGTTTACAGTTGACTTTGGCCATAATTAAGCCTGATGTTTGCGTAAATTCGTCGAGATTACAAGTACTTTGTTGTTTTTTGATCGTTTTAAATCGAAATTGGAATTTATTTTTAAGTTTTTTTTTGTTGTTTTTGTTTTTTCAGTTTGTGCGGCGCTTATTAGTGAAAAATGGCTTCCTGGTCGTGCGCAGTAAAAAAATGCTTTTGGATTTAAAACAGGCGGAAATGTTCTACCAAATGCACAAAGGTGATTGATAGTTTGTTAAAAAATAAATAAATTTGGTGAACATGAGTCAAATTAGTGTTGTTGTTTGTTTTTTTTAGATAAATTTTTCTATAACCGGTTGGTTAGTTACATGTCAAGGTATAAGCGACAAAAACGTTATAATTGGATTGTTTATAAGCGATGTATGTTGCAGTGGGATGTGTTACGCGCATATTTTGGCCAGGAACGACGCAATAGCAACTTGGAGGCGACTTATGGGACCAACTAAAGTTTCTAGGTGCATAGTTTGAAGTGTTTCTTGTGTTTCTAGTGGGCAGAAATGCACGAAAATGAGCACACTTTTTACATGATGAACATGTGGAAAAATGCATCAAAATTGACATTTTTTCATTAAAAATGGGTGAAAATGTAGGAAAACGGGACACTTTTTACTAATAATGAGTAAAAATGCTTGAAAGTGGATGTTTTACATGAAAATGGACATTTTTCCATTAAAAGTGCACGAAAATGGACATTTTCATCCGAAAAACGTGTAAAAAGACACAAAAATGGACATTTTTATCCGAAAAACATGTGAAAATGGACATTTTCATCCGAAAAACATGTAAAAATGCACAAAAATCAACATTTTCATCTGAAAAAGTGTAAAAATTCACATTTCGTGGTCACAAATTGCCAAAACAACACATCTAAACACGAAATTCAGCATTTATTCCTAAAAAAGTCTTCCAAAACCCATTTCTCGATAAATTTCACCAAAAAAACTCTCCCTCCAGAGCCATCCACGAAGCCCCTCGCACCATCCGCGGCTCGATCGGTCTCTCAGACACCCGCAACTCCACCCACGGATCAGGTACGCCCGAATTACCCTTTTAAACCTTAAACCTAATTCTCCGCAATTCATCTCCCTAGACTCGCCGCACTCCGCCAGCCAAGAAATCAACTTCTTCTTCCCACAATTCAACGCGACAGACTGGTACCGCACCAAAGAATCGAAATTCCGCCGGAAACACGTCATCTTCGACGCCATTAATTTCCTCCATCGGCCAATCGTGCAAAATAAATTCGCGTGAAAATTCATCAAAATTACCTCAAATTTCACGTTTTTTTCACTTTTTTTAATTTTTATTTACAGTTTGGTTGATTATTTAATGAAAAATTGTCAGATAAATGTTTAAAAAATATGCAAAATGATTTTTTTTTGATTATTTTTGGGTTTTTATGCGTTTTTTGAGTTTTTAGAGTCGCGGATTAGTTGGCCGTAGTATGCGGTTATCGTCTTTAGTTTGGTGTTGAGGATGTTTTGTTCGATTTCTACGCGGCCTCCTTCGCCGGAAAGAATGGCCAGCTGCAATGGAATGGCGGGGTTAGTTTTTTGTTTGGTTTTTTTGTTTTGTTTTTGGGGGTTTTACTTGGTCGAGATCGGTGTTGCGGGGGACGAAGAAAGCGATGTCGGCGGTGATTTGTTTGGTTGTTGCAAATATCTGGTAGGTGGTGGAGTTAAGGGCTTATTTTATTTTTATTTTTTGGGTTGGAATTTTTGTTAATTTTGATTTAAAAAATGGAAATTTTTGCATTTTTTTCTGGAAAGTGTGGAAATTTAGAGAATTTTTCGGTTTTTGTGCGAAATTTTGTGTTTTTTTATTTTAAAAATGAAAATTTTCCGAATTATTCGGTTTAACCGTGAAATTTCCTGGTTTTTTTTATTTTATTTTAAAAATAAAAATTGCCCAATTTCACACGAGAAAAAGTAAAAATTTCCAAATTTTTCACGGAAAAACTAAACGTTTCAAAATTTTCCATTCATAAAAATGAAAATTTTCACATTTTTCCACTTTAAAAATGAAAATTTCTCATTTTTGCGCCCAAAAAAATAAAAATTTCCACATTTTTCCATTAAAAAAATGAAAATTTCCAAATTTTTCACGGAAAAACTAAAATTTGCAAAAAAACTTCCATTAAAAAAATGAAAAATTCCAAATTTTTCCACTATAAAAATGAAAATTTAACAATTCCACACGGGAAAAGTGAAAATTTCCAAATTTTGCATTTAAAAAAGTGAAAATTCTCATAGTTCACCCTTTAAAACCAAACTTTGCAACATTTTTAATGCGCACTATTCAAAAAGCAAATCAGCCAAAGGATATCCATCCAAATTCATCATATTGTGAATATCAAAAACGTCCATCTGCGAATAGCCAGGTCCGCCCCACGGAGGACTCAGAAACACAACATCCGCCTTCAAGTACGGCGCCAACTGCAGGTAATCCCCGACGATAAACTCGATACGATCGGCCACGCCGTAAACCTTCGCGTTATTATACGCCCTCCTGATCTTCGACGGATCGATATCGACAGCAATAACTGAAAATAAATCGAAAAAAATAAGAAAAAATCGAAAAAAAATCGAAAATAATGATTTTTGTGGCCGACCTCTGTTGCACGTGAGCGCGAACTGTATCGTGTTGCCCCCGACGCCGCAAAACGCGTCCACGATGACGTCGCAGGCGCACCTGGTGGCGATATGCGCCGCAATCTTCTCCGGGGTGGTGGAAAACCACGATTCCTCATCCATCTCGATGCCCTCGTCGAATTTCGAGAAAATACGGTACCGTTGCTGCCAGTACTTGATCAGATCGGGATTTGACGCGATCTCGCACGGCATTTCGGCCCGGAATCGCATTCTACTCCTCTTTTTCTTCTTTTTCCTGCATTTTATCCGCGATTGCGATTGCAATTGCGATTTCTCCTCTTTTTCCGCGCACTCTTCCGCTTTCACTTCCGCTTTTTCTTCCGCTTCCTCGTCGCTCGTGTCGTTAAATCGAATGTGCATCGGTTTCTTCGACAAATTCCACACCTTTTCGTGCATCTCTTCGAATCGCTTCACTTTTCTTCTGAACCTAAAACCAAAAAAACAAACAAAAAACAACAAAAATCAACAAAAATTAACTAAAAACTCAAACTAAAATCATTTACCGGTCACCTATTCGCATCGAGAACCCTAACGACTTCAATTCCTCGCTGTCGTCGTCTAAATCGACCGAATCTTCCTCGCATTTTCTCTTCAAAACCGAAATTTTCTCATCCGGCGGTTCATCATCGCCACCATCTTGCTCGGCGCCATCTTGAACCCCGCCATCTTGGACCCCGCCATCTTGCTCGGCGCCATCTTGGCTCCCGCCATCTTGCTCGGCGCCATCTTGAACCCCGCCATCTTGCTCGGCGCCATCTTGAACCCCGCCATCTTGCTCGGCGCCATCTTGCTCGGCGCCATCTTGCTCGGCGCCATCTTGCTCGCCGCCATTACATCGATCCGTTTCGGTTTGCTCGTCTTCTGACTTGGCGCACTCTTTGCCTTCGCTGTTCGCGGCCGTTTCTCGCTTCCACGTCACGAACCACTCGTAATAAAACTGGTACTGCTGTTCGTAATGTCCGAGCCACAAACTGTGCCAACTGGCGGCGGTTTTATCGTTAGCGTCGCCATTTTTCCCGATTAAATCGTCCCCGACATCGTTTTTCGTACACAAATACCCGTCGTTCGCTTCGTTCTCGCCGAATTCATCATTTTCCGCTTCTTTTCCGCCGAATTCATCAATTTCCGCACCTTTTTCAACCAAATCCTCACACCCGACGCAAACACAGCGACAACTATCGGCAATATTTCCAACCTCGTCGCCTTTCCCCGCACGTTTTTCGTCCGAAACATCGTTTTTCGCACGCAAATCCTCACTTTTCGCATCATTTTCGCACATTCCATCATTTTCCACACTAGTATCCTCAAATTGGACATCATTCTCGCCTTTTTCCACGTAATTCTCAACCCAGCTCTTATAAACGAGCGCGTAGCCATTTTGCGACCAGTACTCGAGCCAGTCCGGCTCCGCCCGTTCATTTTCCAGTTCACATTTCACGTTGATTTTGTGTCTAGCGCTCGAATTCCTCCTATCACGTTTGCGGCCTTCGTTGGCGCCATTTTTCTTCTTGTCCGGACTCCCAAACGCGATCGGCAGACCCATGCTGCGCATCAACGTCGATTCGGGGTCCTCGAATTGCTCGTCGTCGGTTTCGGTTTCGCTTTCTTGGTCGTCGCTCAGCGCCAGACGTTTCAGATTCAAATTCTGCACGTCGTAGTCCCTGAAAAGGACAAAATGTGACGTCATTTGGCCGATTTTTGGTCGATCCGCTTACCTCAGACAAACCCGCGAACAGAAACATCGGATGATCTCTTCCTCGATTTGTTTTTCATTCAAATTCTCCGGAATTAAATCAACAACAGCAAGAATCGACCACCACGCTGTGGCGCCCATCTTGGATCGCGGGAGTCACGGCGCTGCGAGACGAAACGTGATTAAATTATTGGATTATTAAATTGGTTATTTGTTTGTTTATAATTTATTTATTTATTGATTTAAAGTTTTTTTTTAAAACGATATTCTATGTTTTTAAAATGGTTTTTGTGAATATTTTTTTGTTTAATTCGGGCGCTAGTTGTCGCTGTTTTGGAATTCACGATGGCGCCATTTTGAATTGAGAGTAACTCATTTGTTTAAATTAATTAGATTATTATATTTGTTTGTTTTATAATTTATTTACTTATTGATTTAAATTTTTTTAAAGCAATAATATATATTTTTAAAATGATTTTTGTAAGTATTATTATTTTTAATTCGGGCACTAGTTGTCGCTGTTTTGAAATCTACGTTGGCGCCATTTTGAATTGCAAGTAACTCACCGCGTGTACCTCAAACAAGAAGAATTAATGGACGGAAGTAAAATCAACACATTTAAAGACGATATGGAGAGCGAAAAGAGTCGACTACTTAGTCTGGCGACGCAATGGCGGAGTAAAAAGGAGGAAACGTCGGATTTACCCGAAGAAAGTGAATATTTTTTACCGTTTATCGCTAATTTCCGCATTTTTCCCTTATAAATGACTGAAATTCCTTTAATTCCAGTTTGCGGGCACATTCTATCAGCAGTTGGCAAAGCGAATTTGCTAGTGGACCAGCGATTTACTCAATTTAGCAAATTAATCGAAGATTGCGAATTCCAAAATGGCGGCCGGAAAACAACAACGGACGACTTGCAGGGCTTTTGGGACATGATTTCGTGGCAAATCGAAGACGTGCTCAAGAAATTCAAAGAACTCGATGAAATGGAGACGAATAATTGGCGAATCGAAGACAAAGAGAACGAGAGAATCGAGAAAATGGCGAAAAAAAGCGTTAAAGTGAATATAAATTGGAATTTACGTTGAAATAACGTTGAGATGACGTTGTTTGTTTGTTTTTAGGTGAAGGGGCCGAGGAAGGCGCATGCGCGTGTCCCGTTGGGGTTGAAGAATTGAAGAGTTTGCGTGGGTTGAGTTGTTTTTGGAGTTGTTTTTGTTTTGTTTTTATTGCGTTTTATTGGATTTTGTGGTTTGTTTGTGTGTTTATTTGCATCATGTCAGTATTAATAAATTATTTGTATTTTCTAGAGTGGTAATTTTAAAAATATATTGTTTATTGCTTGGTTGTTGAACATTTTTCGTATAAATAATTTATAATATAAATAAGGTAACGAGGAGTCGATGGGGTTTTTCTTGTTTTATCGTTTTTGTAATGGTATTCGTTTGGGAAAATGAAAAATTGGAGAAATTTCAATGAAATTTAATGGAAAAAGTGAAAAATTGATGAAGTTTTGATGAAATTCATTGAAAAAGTGACAAATTTCATGAATTTTCTACGAAATTCAATGTAAAAAAATTAAAAATTGATGAATTTTGATGAAATTCAATGAAAAAAAATCAAAAGTTGATGAATTTGTCATGAAATTCATCGAAAAACTGACAATTTTGATGAATTTTCAATGAAAAAAATGAAAAGTTGATGAAATTTCAATGAAAAAGAAATGAAAAAAGAACATTTGCATTGAAATTTCGACGAAAAACATTTTCAAAAACGAATAAAAACGTGGAAAGCACAAATGAACTTTATTTCGAAACGGATTCAAATGCTTGCAACATTTGTAAATACTTGTGGTGGTCACGCGTGGCGCCCAACAGCCCACCATGGTTGACGACACTCGATCCCGGGCTGTAGTCGATGGGTTGCCCGTCGAGCGTCGTCATCTTGCCGCCTATACAGTTGAGCAGGGCGTTCGCCGCGCACAAATCCCACTTTTTGATCTCGGTGATGTGCACGTACGCGTCCACCTCGCCGCTGATCACCTGCAGCGTCTTGTAACCTGGAAAAATGAGAAAAAAATGCGATAAATGAGAAAAAATGCGAAAAATACAAAAAGAAGTGCGAAAAATGCACCAAAAAATGGAAAAATGCAAAAAGAAGTGTGAAAAATGCACCAAAAAATGCAAAAAATGGACAAAAAAAGTGCGAAAAGTGCACCAAAAAAATGGAAAAATGCAAAAGATATGCGAAAAATGCACAGAAAATGCGAAAAATGCAAATAAGCGAATAAAAAGTGAGGTTGTTCGGTTTGTTCGTTCGTGTTTGTTACCGGCGCCGCCCGCTGTGATGATGTCGGTGTCGTTGCCGAATGCTGTGATGACGTCACGCACCATGCCGGCGTGCGAGCGTGAGATGATGATTTTTGGTTTTCTGTCTTGGTGATTGGCACGGCTTAGACTTGCCGATTTCGCCACACCGTCCCAGCCCCAAACTGAAATTCAAAATTTGAATCACCACTCATTTTCATTTTGTTTTTGTTTTTGTTTGTTTTTCTGCATACGAATTCGCTTTTCGAGTTTTACAATTTTGGAGGAGAAATTTGCTGAATTGAAATAAAATCCAATAAAATTTCACTCATTTTACACAATTTCGAATAAAAATTGACTGAAATCGAAGAATTTATGTGCAAATTCACTCAATTTCACACAATTTCGAATAAAAATTGACTGAAAATGAAGAATTTCAAGTGAAAATTGACTGAAATTGAAGACTTTATGTGCAAATTCACTCAATTTCACACAATTTCGAATAAAAATTGACTGAAAATGAAGAATTTCAAGTGAAAATTGACTGAAATCGAATATTTCATGTGCAAATTCACTCAATTTCACACAATTTCGAATAAAAATTGACTGAAATTGAAGATTTTAAGTGAAAATTGACTGAAATCGAAGAATTTCATGTGCAAATTCACTCAATTTACACGATTTCGACTAAAAATTCACCAAAACTGACCACGAACCCCAAAATGAGCCCAAAAATGCACGAATTCGCACGCGTCAACCAACCAGTCTCCTTATAAAACGGCTTATGTATGACCCCGATGAGCGGCCTCCCTTTCACCGCCACACAAATCATCGTCGTCACATATTCCAACAAATCCTCCGTAAACTCCTGCGTCGCGTCCAACGGATCCACCCACACCGTCACGTCCCTCATCAACACGTCTCCATCGCCCACATTCTCAACCTCCTCCGGACACTCCAAAGCGCTCTCCAACCCATCCACGCCCGAAAATTCCGAATTCTCGTCCCGCTCCTCCGAAATAACCTGAAAAAAACAAACAAAAATCAACAAAAATCAACAAACATTCGATTTTTCGCAATTCTTTCGCTCTCACTGTCAGATGCGGGTACGATTTATGCAGGCCGCGCACTATTACGTAGTGGGAGAGCAAATCCGCGTCGGTTTTCGGGTCGTCCGCGCCTTCTTTCGTCTTTCCTTTGATTTTGACGTTCAGTTGAGACGATTTGTGTACGTTCGACACTTGGTGGCCGCCATCTTGGCTCAGCTTGATGGCGAGCACGAGAAGGTTTTTCAGGCTGATCGTCTCGTTTTCGCTGTTTTTCACGTTCCCGCGCCAGTAGAAGATTATTAACACGAGTGCCGAGCCGATGAGGACCGCCAATCCTGTTGGGGTCAACTTAATCGTCGTTACAGACATGGAATTGGCATTTTTAAATCACGCTTCGCCATTTTGGATGACGTCATTTCATGATTTTATACAAGAGCGCGATGTTTTTGTTTGTTTTTGTTTTTTATGTAGTTTATTGGGAATAAATATCGGGTTTTATTTCCCAGTATTGGATTTTTATTATTATCTATTTACGTTTGATAATTAAATCGTACAAATGATTGAGACGGAATGATGTCACAAATGGATTTGTCATTTTTAAATCACGCTTTGCCATTTTGGATGACGTAATGTAATAATTAATACAAAATCGCGATGTTTTTGTTTGTTTTTTTTTTTAAATGTATTTTATTAATTATAAATATCGGGTTTTATATTATTAATATTATCTATTTACGTTCGATAATTAAAATCGTATAAACGATTGAGACGGAATGACGTCACAATCGCGGCCACCCTAATAAAAAGATGCGGTTGTTGTAGCCAGCTGGCTCGCTGCAAGATGGCGTCAATGCAGGTAAGGCTTATTAGTTTACCCAAATAATTCCCTCCGAGTTAAATTCGCGCAAGATTTTCATCAATCCCCGCCATCCCCGACCATTTCCAAGCGTACTTTGCGTCCGAATTAACCCACTCGCAGAATCGCACCAAAAACGCAAAATTAAGCGAAAAATGGTCGAAATTTGTCACTTTTTGTCGATTTTCATTGAAATTTGTCGAATTTTTCAGAGGCGACTTCAAAAAGAGCTCATGGCCATCCAAAAGGAGCCGCCACCAGGTGTGAACATCAACCCCGACAACATCGGATCGAATTTGACCCAGTAATTGGAGGAATTAACATAAAAATGACATTGGTGTAACGTTTGTGATTGTTTACGTTGTTTAGGTGGATCGTGGACATGGAGGGCGCTAAGGGAACGTTATACGAAGGAGAGAAGTTTCAACTACAATTTAAATTTAGTTCTAAATATCCGTTCGATTCGCCCGAGGTTTGTGGGTTTTTTTTGAGTTTTATGCAAATTTGGTTGAGTTTTTGATTTTTTTTTTTTTGATTTTTGTTTTAGGTGGTTTTTGTGGGACAAAATATTCCAATTCATCCTCATATTTACAGCAATGGACACATCTGTTTATCCATTCTCACCGACGATTGGTCGCCCGCATTATCAGTTCAGTCGGTTTGCCTTAGCATCGTGAGCATGCTCAGTAGTTGCAAAGAAAAGGTGAAATGGACATTTTAGTGGCGCTTTTTTGCCATTTTTCTGTTTTTCTGGCTTTTTTTTTGCCATTTTTCTGGGTTTTTGTGACTTTTTTTGCCATTTTTCTGGGTTTTTGTGGCTGTTTTTTGCCCATTTTTTGGATTTTTCTGGGTTTTTGTGCTTTTTTTTGGGTTGTTTTTGGGTTTTTGTTGGTTTTATTGGCGTTTTGGTTGGTTTTTTTTGTTGTTTTTTGAATTTTTTGGGGATTCGTATGTGGGAATTTGGTGGAATTGATGGGATTTTGTGGGAAATGCGATGGGATTGTGGTTATGTGATGTTTTACGGTGTTGGGCGATAAAATAATGTCAGAAAGCGAGTGGAATTTGAGATTTTTAATGGGAAATCGGCATTTAGTGGGTTGGAAGTGTAAAATGTAGGTAAATACCATTGAAATTTAACAAAAAACGAACTATATGAAAACATAACTCAATTTCTGCTTTTTCCCAGCAAAAATGTGCAAAAATGGCGGAATACGCAAATAGTTCGACAAAAATGCCCAAAAAAGAAGCATTCCCTTAAATAATACATTTTTTACTTAATTAAACCCTCCGTTTTGGCATATTTCCATTAAAAAAAAATGAAAATATGCAAATATTTCGGGAAATATCATCGAAAGTCCACAAAAAGATGCAAAAAAATTGCACAAAATGCACAAAAATCGACATTTTTCAAACGAAATTTCTTTATTTTACAGAAGAGGCCACCAGATAATACATTTTACGTGAAAACATGTAACAAAAATCCGAAAAAAACCAAATGGTGGTATCATGGTAACTATGAAACAAACAAACAAACAAATCAAATAAATCAACAAAAATAATAATAACTGTCAATATTTGTCCATTTTGCAGATGATTCTGTATGATAACGCACAATGAACAGACTTAAAACAATGCTATAGACTTAAAATATATGAATGAACTTTTTCGTTTTCGTTTTGGTTGACCGGTCACGCTCAGGAAAAAGTGACCGTGCAATTTAGTTGAACTCGTTTCATTTTATTTTTGTATGTAGTTTGAATCTTAGATTGTTTTCTGTTTTTTTTCTTGTTTTTCTTGTTTTTTTTTTTATATAAGGAATGTCATTGAATCCATTATTGAAGTTTTTGTGACAAACACAAATAGTTAGCGATGAAAACATTTATTATTATTATTATTATTATTATTATTATTATTATTATTATTATTATTATTATTATTATTTTGTATTTTAATTTAATTTAATTTAATTTAACTGGAGCTTTGGAAAAAACAATATTTTAAAATAATCACTCGATTTACGATGTAAAATGGAAAGAAAATAATAAATTGAACAATTTTTCTTTGATTTTCTACTTAATTTGGAATTGTTGCTATTGTTGCAATTGTGAAAAACTTGTGGTCTTACGGTAAACTCTATTCCGAAAAGTACTTGAAATACTCCCATTGGTTGGGTGCTTCGCCTTGCGGATGACTACGATCGAAGCTAGCGCCACCGGTGGTCGTCCGGAACAAAGATGGAGTCTAGGTGCATTCAAAACGTTGTGTTTCAATTTTTTGTGTTTTAAAATTGTGTTTTGAATTGTGTGTTTTGAAGCAAACTTTAAGCGAGGTAAGTTGTGAGTGTTCTGGAACGGTCAAGGGAGACCAAGTGGCCGCCGGACACAACAATCACCTTAAAATCACCCAGAAACGACACAAAGACAGACTCAAGGTTTTAATATGTTTATTAAAGCAGGTTGTCTAGGTGCCAGTGCTCTGTCAGACATTAAAGTCGAGTTTCCTAGTTGCCCAATTTGACCGCTGGTCGCCATTGCTGACAGCCAGCGTGGTCGTATATATTTCTAAGGCACCACGCCAGTCCCATGGCACCGTCATTTGGGACGCTCAGGTACCACGCATTGCGCTTAGCATTGTCTGCTCTTGTCATCTCGGCAGTTATTGGGGCGAGAACTTGGTCAGATTCGATCATTCGTTCTCGTGGACCAGTGAAGACTGACCGAAAAATATAGCACGGACGAGCAGGTCACGAACCAGCAGTGCGGCATTTCCAGTCATTTGAGGCGCGCTCGTTTTGGTCCTGTTCGCAGTGCCATCTGATGGCAGATGCGATGCAGGGCCCTGCTGTACTCGGCCAGTGCCAGCTGGGGAGCAGACGGTCACAAAGTTTTTAATGTTGTTGTCGTCACTCAAACAACGAGGTTTGGAAGTAAAAATCCTGTTGGGGTAATTGAATAAGCGTTCGACAGGAGCTGATGATGGCAGTGGAGTATTATACTGTATGGAAACATTTCAAATTGCTGAATACTCATTAAGGGTTGCAATTTCTTTTGTTTGGTCGTTTGAATACGCATAGCACTGTTGCTTGATGTCGATTTCCATTTTCTCTCGATCTTGGCCTGCATCAAGAAATTCTTCGAATTCAAAGAAGTTGTCCCTCCCAAATTTTATTTAAACCAATTCCGACTATTTTTCAACCAATTCCGACTATTTTTCAACCAATTCCGACTATTTTTCAACAAATTCCAACTATTCCTAAACTAATTCCAACGATTCCTAAAAGAATTCAGACTATTCCTAAACCAATTCCGACTATTTTTCAATCAATTCCGACTATTTTTCAACCAATTCCGACTATTTTTCAACCAATTCCGACTATTTTTCAACCAATTCCGACTATTTTTCAACCAATTCCAACTATTCATAAACCAAATCCAACTATTCCTAAACCAATTCCAACTATTCCTCAACCAATTCCAACTATTCCTCAACCAATTCCGACCATTTTTCAAACAATTCCGACTATTTCTCAAACAATTCTAACTATTCCTAAACTAATTCCAACGATTCCTAAACCAATTTTGTCACAATTGTTATTTCGTTTACATGTTTACACTTGGATAATCCTTATGTTATATTATGACATCAACGCCAACCACTATCTGATGCCAACTAGAACCGACAAACAAGCCGAGATAGGCTATATATTTAAAACTCTTAAATTTTCTGTTTTAAAAAAAAAACCCATTTCGTATTTTTCAGGCAAAATAATAATGAATAAGAATGAATGAATGAATGAATGAATGAATGAAATTGTAATGATTTGTTTTTTGATTGATGTGTTTTGATTGCAGATGGACTACGAGCGCATGTTGACCACTGCAGTGCATGCGACAGAACGCGCAATTTGCGCCATCCTCGATGGTTACGAAACCCAAAACGGGATCGCGTTTCCCGACATTTTTGTTTAGGATTAAGATTTAGCAGAGTTGTTGTTGTATTTGTTCCTGCTGACTCATCAAGTGGAGAATTGTGAAAAACTGGTGCGGTTCTGTGTATGAATGTTTTTGTGATTGTGTGAGTTTTTTTTCTCAAACTTTCGTGTATTTTTTTAATTTGTGAGATTTTATAAGTGAAAAAAAAAACATAAAAACCGTGAAATTTCACATAAAATTAGCAATTCTTGCAAAATCTCGCCGCAATTCTCGAATAAAACGTGAAAAAGCGTGAAAATGCGCGTGAATTTTCATCTAAAATGCGCCATTTTTGCAAAATCTCGCCGCAATTCTCGAAAAATCTCGCTGCAATTACGTAAGTAATACACATGTAGCACACACAAAAGTCAAGCTCAGAATCAAAACATTATTTTATTCGATTTGTAGTGAAAATAAACTTGAACATGTTATCCCTTTTTAGTAATATGATTGGCAATGGCGCCTGCAACAGCTTTCACACCAGCTATAATGGCGTTAGTAATAAGACTTTTCGCCACCAAATCAGGATCGATCGACTTTGAGTCGGCATCTCTGCAACAAAACCGAAATAAAAACACAAAAACAAATCAATCCCAAGTATTTTCACAACTATGGATATCTCACTTTTTGTCATCTTTCTGTCCACCTTTCAGAGCAGCAGGGTCAACGTGGCTCGGCGCGGAGTGGTCATCTCTGCAAAAAAGCCGAAGTGAAAACACAAAAACAAATCATTAGTCCCAAGTATTTTCACAACTATGGATGTCTCACTTTTTATCAGCCGGCGGGTGACCTTCCAGAGGAGCAGCGTCGCATGTCACAAGTAGAACACAGGCCAAAAGAATCGCCAAACTGATCGAGCTGTATTTCTGAGTTTAAACAGACAAAAATCAATCAAATACATTTAAATTAATTTCATATTTACCATGGTTTCGGTTGGATTTGTCGCTGCAAAGTCTTCGAAGTGGAGAATGTGAAGTGTGAAATGTGAAATTTGTTGGTGATTATATAGCGACGGTGATCAAACAGAGAATCCATTAAACTTGATTAGGAAACAAAGAGAAGCAATTAGTTGCAATTTCATGCGATTAACGATTTAATTCGCCGCAAATATTTGCTTTAATTAGTTCTATTCACTAGCAATGAGTAATTTTTAAGTTATTTTTGAAAATAAAGGTGTAAAACGGTGTAAAATTGCGTAAAACACTGTAATTTTACATCCAAATACGATTCCAAGTGCTTGCCTGCATGACGCCAGTGAAAAGCAAATTTTGTGGCGATTTCCTTTTGAAACCCGATCCGTCCAATCGTAATCCGGCTCGTAAGATTTCGACGAGAATAAAGAAAAATATCAAATTATCGTTTCCTCAATTTTCGATTTTTTTCTCGTTTTTTCACATTTGATTTTTCCAACCTTTATTAGCTTCGAATTTTGCACACGAAATAAAAAGCAAACATCATTCGAGACTTTTAAATTTCTTCGGGTTTCTTGGCCACCATCTTTGTCCCACTCGACTGAAACAGAGCAGAAAATCCAGTTTTCTGCCCAGTATATTTTCTGCTATGACGTCACTTCCTGTTATTTGGGCAGAAAATAGGAAGCAGAAAAAATAGACTATTTCTATTTTTTCTGCTGCAGAAAACCACAACAGCCAATCAGATGATTTTCTGCCCAGTGACATCATATTGACCTTTGGTCACTTGTATGCAAAATTTTTAAAAAATGTCTCCTTGATTTAAAGTCAATAATGAAGCGTAGCGTGTAATAAGGTTTCATAAATTTCTGAAAACACTGCGTTTGTAGCTTTTTTTTACAAGCTACAACCCTGTATCATTTTTTTTTTAATTGCTCAAAAGTTCCAAAATTTGCGATCGAAGGCAGCAGGGCGGCAATGGGGAAAACCCACGAGCGTTTCCATTTTTCACTACCAGAGTGGCGCTTGTGTACCAAGAGCCCATCAGTTTCTTTGTTTGTTCACGTTCATGACAGCGTTTGTTGATTTTAATACAATAATACCTTCAAATTCTTGATAAATTTAGTCAAATTTGACAATTTTTTTTATCAATTTTGATAAAATTTACAATTTTTTTCATATACAAGTATATCGAAAAAAGTTAGACATTTTGGAAAAATTTGACAATTTTTTTTTGTTGAATTTCGATAAATTTGAGCAATTTTTTGATAAATTTAGTCAAATTTGACAATTTTTAGTCAATTTCGATAATATTTACAATGTTTAAAATAAATTTCGAAAAAATGAAGACATTTTTTGATAAATTTCGAAAAATTTGATTTTTTTTTGTTGATTTTCGATAAATTTGAGAAATTTCTTCATTAATTTAGTCAAATTTGACAATTTTTGGTCAATTTCGAATAAATTGGATTGTAGAGGCATATTCATAAAATCATCAGGGCGCCGTCTGGCAGTAGTCGTCTACATCTAATGCTGAGTTACCACTCGACTGAATTCTGTCAGCAGAAAATTTTCAGGGCAGAAAATTTTCAGGGCAGAAAATTTATCTTTTCTGCTGTTGGTTCCCATCTGGCAGAAAAGTGGGCAGAAAAGTATCGCATGGAATCATTCGACAGTGGCGCCACCATGCGGGTTTTTGGAACAAAGATGGACGCCCGAAACGGTTTTCTATTAATTTCGATACTGAAAAGGTTTCGGTAAAATTTGAAACCAGTCCTGGTTTGTAGCTTTTTTCGCCAGCTACAAGCCTGTATCTTTTTCTTTTTTTTTAAATTGCTCTAAAGTTCCTAAATTTGCGATCGAAGGCGGCGGGGCAGCATGCAAGTGACCAAAGGTCAATATGATGTCAATGGGCAGAAAATCATCTGATTGGCTGGTGGGGTTTTCTGCAGCAGAAAAAATAGGAATAGTCTATTTTTTCTGCCTCCTATTTTCTGCCCAAATAACAGGAAGTGACGTCATAGCGGAAAATATACTGGGCAGAAAACTGGATTTTCTGCTCTGTTTCAGTCGAGTGGGAATCCAGCAGAATAGAGTCTATTTTTTTGCCTCCTATTTTCTGCCCAAATAACAGGAAGTGACGTCAGAGCAGAAAATATACTGGGCAGAAAATTGGATTTTCTGCTCTGTTTCGGTCGAGTGGGAATCCAGCAGAATAGTCTATTTTTTCTGCATCCTATTTTCTGCCCAAATAACAGGAAGTGATGTCAGAGCAGAAAATATACTGGGCAAAAAACTGGATTTTCTGCTCTGTTTCAGTCGCCTTAAAGGAGCATTTTTCCGCCTTAATGCTGGGTTCCCACTTGACTGAAACAGAGCAGAAAATCCAATTTTCTGCCCAGTATATTTTCTGCTATGACATCAC
>JAQIXU010000690.1:0-26652 GCA_034701245.1 Strigamia transsilvanica | reverse complement strand
GCGGAATTGCAACCTTTTTTACCGAGAGGGGCGGTTTTGGAACCGGCGGAATTGGTTCTGGCGGAATTGAACCCTGCCTTACGGGAGGAGCTACCGCTGATTACCTGCACCGCAGCACATCCGGGCTTCCCCAACCCCAGAAAATTGTCTGCACACACGAAGGCCGTTTATTTTTCTAAAAAGACATAAACAACAAAAATACTAGTGGAAAAGAAAACAAAATATGAGATAAAAAGTAAAAACAAGGGAAAAAAATGGTTATTAAAACAAAAGAAAAACAAAAAAAAATACACCTATTTAACAAAAATAAACAAAAAAGGAAAAAAAATATACACTCATTTTTTCCCTCCCTTTCTTTCCTCTTCAAAAAAGTAAAAAAGGAACGAATTTAGGGAATCGCAAAAAAAAAAATTGAAACGCGCAACATAAACTATTAAAAAAAACGTACTAATTGAAAGCAAAAAGAGTAAAAGATACACAAATTAAAGAAAAATAAAAACATGGTATACAACCCAATCTCAAAATTGTAGAATATTTCAGTTTTATTTATCAGTGCCACTTTATCTTGATGGAAAATGGCTTGAAAACTTAACTCAAGGTCAAACAAAGAAACTATTTCAGTAAAGTAAACATTACTCTATAATTTGTGCAAAAATCAAGTTTTTATTCCAATACAGCCCAAAACTATTGACAAAAATGATAACTCATGTTGTCTCAAAAAATTACAATAATGACAAATCTGTCGCAAAAATATAGAATATTCAAGCAAAAAATCAAAATTTGAACTAAAATTCTTGAATTTTAGCATTTGGTAGGATAACTACGACTTCAGACAACTGCATTACATCGATTTGCCATTGAATGTATTAGTTGTTTGCATCTTCCAGACGAAAAATTGTCCCGAACTGTTTGAATGCAGTTTCAGATGTTTTACTGTCTTTGGAAGATTTCTTGCTTTTTTAATGAAGGATTTCACTTCATTCCAAATGTTCTCTATTGGATTTAGGTCTGGTGAGCTTCCATGCCATGAGAGAAGTTCATAATTGTTTTTAACCTTTAATTTGTGTAAATGTTTGTTATTTGCAGGTGTAAATTAATGTTCTTGAAGCATGGATTGGAAAATAGGTCCATTTATGTGATTGTGGATGTGAAAGTCTAGTTTGGAGTGAAGATGGTCAACCATTGTCTGGATTATCTAGTGATGACCATTTAAAATTTTATTAACTCTGGGGTGAGTGTATTAATCGAATATAAATTGAATCATTGAGAAATTGCACCAATATTAGCTAATCACATCTTTTGTGTGGTCACAAGAGCAGTGGCGTAGCAAGAAGTCAGGGTCCATGTGCAAGTTTGGTAGAGACCGCTAATGATCAGTCTGAGAACAGAAGCCTAGACCTAACTGGTGATCCCATTGGCAGACTACTTGGGCCCAGATTACAAATGCAAAAGCGCAGTAAAAGCAAATGACGAACAACACGGCCCGTAAAGTCCTTGCGGGGAAAACTCGATCTTTTGTATTGTTCATTGTTGCCACAGGGTTGGAATGGTTTCCTCTTCAGCAGCAAATGAGAGTTTTGCTTTATCACAACAAGTCTGTTTTCTTCCACACACGCAATAGCAGTTGTGGTAGCAGAGCTCCTAGGTGCGGGCATTACGCGTTATGAAATGAGGAAAGTGCTAGCTAGGATTTTCGGTACTTGGCAACATGTATAGTTGCTATTTTCATTCCCCATGGGCCCCTTAAGCTCGTGGGCCAGTGGCAACCGTATGCGCTGCACCGCCGATTGCTATGCCACTTGTTGAGGAAAATAAATCAAAATTTAATTCCGATATTATTTTACAAATTTAAAATTATGAGCTCTACAGAGGCGTTTGGTCAGTGGGCTGTTAAAATGCAGTGTGGCTAAGTGGAATAGAAATTCATACAGGAATGTAGGATTTCGATTCCGCGTAACTTGCGAAGCTGCTGCAAATGCCTAATAAAAATCAATCAAGTTAATTAATTTGCACAAATAAATATTTAATTTGTATTTTGTTTACTCCGGTTCGGATTTGGCTAGTTTCGCTAAAAGTTGGCCGACATTTTTTTTCACATTATCACTGGTGTTGTCCTTCTTGATGACCGACAGTAGAACATCCATGACGTCGGTCTGGGTGAGATAAGAGCTGAGTTTGGGAACAACTAAGCTGTAGGAAAGGCAGAGAGCGGCATTTCCAACGACACTTTCGTCTTGCGATTTCAACAGTTTCAGCATAAACAGACAGTTTTTAGCCACTTCCTTTTGCGATTTCTTACTGATGCGAGTTAGTGATACCAATATACGAACTGTGTGGTTTGTTAGAGCCGTTTCTTCGTTCTAATGGAGAAAATAGCAAAGGTCAACTGGATATCTATAACATCATTCGCAGGCCATTACGTGTTAAATTGGTCCAAAACTTGGACCAATCTAACGTCAGAAACAGTCGATTTTTGGGCTAAAAATGTCACTGCCTTCAGCCATTTCCTGATAATCAAGATGGCTGCTTATTTCTTTCTTCTCCTGGCCAACCTCCAG
The DNA here is from genome assembly GCA_034701245.1 of Strigamia transsilvanica. Taxonomy (NCBI): domain Eukaryota; kingdom Metazoa; phylum Arthropoda; class Chilopoda; order Geophilomorpha; family Linotaeniidae; genus Strigamia; species Strigamia transsilvanica. The sequence goes on along the minus strand of JAQIXU010000690.1, from coordinate 24,094 downwards.
CAGGGAAAGAGATTGGAGCCCTGTTGCTTTGTAGTTCCCCATATCCACACTAGGATGTAGGGCTTTTCTGTGGTGTCAATAACCGGGCTGAAGTTGGCACAACATTCGATTCGCCCATCTAGGGGCAGGACGGCACAGCACCACACCATTTTTGCCCCAAAATCTACGGTTTTCTGAATATATTTACACATTGAAATTACTTGTATAATTTGCATCAAATGTTGTAGAAAATTGAGATTGAGAAGAATTTTAACGCATCCATCGAACGAGTTGACAACGCGACTCAAAACGAGATAGATGCGCGCAGTTTGCGTCCGTTTCGAATTAATCAGCAAAACAAGCTGTTGGATTAAACCTTTGACTTGCGGGCTAATGCAATACGGGAGTCGGTCCCTGGCCAAATTCGCCATCAGTCCCAACAATGCGTCGACAACTGGCGCGCGCCCAGATTCCTCACTCTTATTAAATGTTTCCTAGAAAGATATCGCCAAGTTGAGTTGTCTACGTTTCGTAATGTCCACGCGTAGTACCAAGTAGGTGACGCAGTTTGCCCAAAATGCTTCCTGTTTGGCCAATGTGGCGCGGTGGGTGTCGGATAACGCCAAATTTCCAAAATATGTGATGAGGGTTGCGTTGATGTGTTTTTCGGACAACAAGTTGCGAAATTTCGGTGTTAGGAGTGTGTCGAACGATGAGTCTAATTTGAGTCTAAAGCTGAAAGGAAAGATGGAGATTAATTTTATTAAAATTACATTTTTGGCGCTTTATTTTTAGTTTTTGGGCGCAAAATGGCAAGTTATGGGCTAAAAATGACCCAAAGAAAGCCAAAAGAAAGGATTTCATGCATAAAAATCCATTTAAAATGCTCAAAATGCTAAAAAATGCAAAAATGAGTTTTTAGTAAACAAATACGAACTTTTCATCCAAAGCCATGTTATTCAAGATGGAGATGCTCAATTCCCCAATCCCATCTTGCTCGCTACTATTCTGCATAAGAATCTCCAACAACCTTTAAAAACACATTTTAAAAAAAAATTTAAAAAAAAATATTATTAACCCTTGCGAGACATAAGCCTATAGCTGTTTCGGGACAACCAATTCATTTTGACTTTGTTTGTGAAATTCATAGTCATTCATTTAATTAGTTATTCCGAATTGAAAATTCCTGCCCCTTAAAACTCCAGCAAAACAAATTTGTGGGCTTCACCCTAAACAGCTAAAGGCTTATACCAAAATGGTCAATTTTAATGGCTCACACGCACCAACTACTGCCGATATTATTGACGACGATTCGTCGCCCGGATTCTTCGCACGATAAAGTGTGCACAAAATTCAACGTTTTATAAATCGAATTCGAACTTTCAACTTCAACCGACAACACACGACGCAATTGCTGAGTAAAACCACGCAAATTCAGCACAATTTTTTGATTTCCCTCATTTTGCTTCACCGCAACATCGAAAACGTCCATCAAAGCTCCCCACGTTTCAACCGGACATTCACTCGTCGAGAATTTTTCGAATAAAATCGAAAACGCGTTTCGCGCACCCAAAAACACCCTTCCATCATCTAGAAATTAATTCATCGTGATAATAAAGAAATTTGCATTCTTTGGGAGGGGGGGGGGGGCATTTTCATACCATTTGTTATCAATTTCGCTAAATTGACGCATTCTAGGTGGAAAGTTTCGATGTTTTCGGATCGCAATTTGGTCAGGGATTCTTCGATTTGACACAAATTGGCGTCGCCGTCTTTAAACAGCTGCAGAACAATATCTCGTCTTTTCAACCATTCTTGCGACCGTTTGACATCGGATATCATCTTCTTGATGCTTTTCCTCCTCAGCGGGTACAAATTAAAAGCCTTTTCGTACCAAACCACGGCGTCGTCGTGCTTTTCGAGCTTGAAAAGCGCATCGGCTTTGATCAAAATCGCCTTTTCGTCATTCTCACAGAACTGCGCAGAAAAGGAAAATTACACATTTTGGAGCCCCGACTTCGGTGTAATCTTACAAATAAAACATCATCGCAATCCCTCAACGCATCTTCGTACATCCGGCACTTCATGTACGCTTCGGCGCGACTGGTGTAGAAAAGCGGCGAATCTCGGACCAAACGAATCGCCTAAAAAATCAATCAATCGATCAATAAATCGATCAAATAACGTCGATTTACGTGTGAAAGTGAATCGATTGCTTCTTCGTAGCGTCCAGCTGCGAAATCCTCACTGGCTTTCTCTTTGAAGAGTTTTGCTTCGTTTTCGTTTTGTTTTCTTCGTTTCGTTCTTTTCTTGACGTCTTTCTCCATTTCGGACATGAATATTTCTTGTTTTCGCGGGTCGTCGGGCGGCAGTTCCGGTAGGGATACACCCGGGGGTTCGATGTCATGTTTGAAAGCTTCGTGGTTGATGACGGTTCGATCGTATTTTATTTTTCCGAATTCGTTGAGTTTGGAGTCCGCAAGATTGAGCGCTGCGTCTCGGGTCGGCGCGTCCTCGGAATTTAAGTTCTTCAGAATATTTGCTGGAAATGATTGTTTTGAATTATTTGGAAAATGATTTCGTTGATTTTTTTTTACCGATTTGATCTACTTCTTGTATAAAATCATCTAGTTCGTCGTTATCGTCCGCCATTTTCGACGCGCGTTGTGTTGCTATGGGAACTAGCAATCAAAAGAGACAAAAAGGTATTGAATGAATTTACAAGTGGCTCCATCTGTTATTAAAAATTGTAAAAATTGTTGTACATTTGAGATATTTTTGAATTCCACCACAATATATGTTAAAAAAATTTAGAAGCAATTTTGCGCCTGCAAACAAAAGAGCGTCTTCATTATCCTCCATGGAATCCGAATACGACCAATGTCGATTTGGCTGCGGACTTATAATTTGATAAAATTTTAAACGAAAAAGAAAAGAATAATAAAGAGAAATATTACTAAAAAAAAGAAAATATACAGTATGTCGAATTACCATTAGATTTGAAATTTTTATTCTGGTTGCTGTTGCTCAGTAGTAGACCAAAAAACGAATGCGAAATCACACACACGTCACGCGATCTTCGCGCACCCTTAGCAGCGCAACAATTGTAAGTAATGAATATGAAATTGTTTTTTAAAAAAAAGGAAATATGTCAAGACTTTCTCTCCTTAAATTGTAGGAAACAATAATTTATTATTTTTTTTGCAAAAATAAAATTGTTCAGGTTTACAAAAGGACAAGATATTTTTTTATGAATAGTTTTGAATCACCCTTGGAAACCTATACGTGGAAGAGGCTAAAAATAAATTTAAAAAATTAAAAATTTGAAAATCCTAATTAAAATTAGTGCTATTTTTGTTAAAAAAAAAAAAAAAAAAAAAAAAAAAAAGGTGGTGGAACTCCACTCCCATGCGTTCTATGGCAAAAACAGCACTTATTAAAATTAAACTAACCTAAAGGACAGTCCTTGTGCCACCAATACCATCACCAAAGGAGGAATGTCAAGACTGACTACGTCTGATGATGGAGCCGCCAGCGTATATAATCATAATAAGCAGCTGCTTAGGGGCCCCGATGATTGGGTGCCCCCGGAAAAAGATCGATTTTACAAAATCAAGAATAGAGAATCGACGCACAAAACATCGAACCAAATACTAAAACAATTGTTAAGTCAATGCAATGTCATGCATCAAATCAAATTCTGTAGTTACTTTTTATTGTCTTTCTTTGTAACAGTACACTATATGATAAACATTTAAAAAATAAAAAATATATACAATAGATAACATTCATATTTTTGGATGGCCAATCTATAAGTCACAGTGAACCCATGTGGCTCTTGGTCTTAACAAGAGTACTGCTTCACATTTCAACCTAAATCAGTTCTAGTTCCGGCAGTGAAGAAAGTTTGCGAAGAAATTCTTACCGGTTCCGCCATTCGGTGCATTCTGGCTAAGTTTTTGGGAAATTTTAATTTGTTAATGACCGTCCCAGTTTTATATCTCCAAAGTTTGTCAACCCTACTGATGCGTGACCAATGCCTTCTTACACTTCCGTGGTCTTGCGGCAAAGTCCAATGTGGCTTGTTTCTGATGTTGTCTCCTTCTATAACCCTTGACAGATACCAACAACTTTCTCCTTTTAGGCAGTTCACGTCCCACCTCCAAACTTTCAGCTGCCAAAGTCTTGAATAGAATGGTTGCTGGTATATCATTCGTCCGCAGTGCGCGCCTCTTCAGGATTTGTGTAACACGCACAACATCAACTCGGCTATCATTTGGCGGATGGTTGTGCTCTGATGCTGGACGAAGAACAGCGGGACAATCCATATTCAGATTCGTGGCAATTCGGCCAGTGCAACGCTTATTACGGCCTTCGCATCTCCAGATGATCTTGTCCCGGCCCTTATAGTAGTTAATGTAAACGTAACCACCCAAGCTCAGTCTAGGATGGCCATTGTGTGTTTTTATTATTACCAGCGCCATTAGTTGAGTTTCGATGTTCTTTGGTCGAGTTTCGATGTTGCTGGATTGAGTTTCGATTGTATTTGGTTGCTGCGAAGGAATGCACTGATTTCTCCTAAGCAGTCAATTCGTATTTATACTCATTTGCGACGTTTCGTCATTAAAACGTATCATTTACGAGTCACTTGCGGCCATCCAATGATCGTTCTTTTCAGTGGCGAGATTTTGTCGTTGTACCCTTCAAGATACCGTAGTTTAGATGTTAGTTTAGATTATAACCACTAGGTTTTTCGTAGCATTGTCAACAAAAAGAAATATAAAACGCAGTTTTTTAGCGGAACAAGTAATGTCTGTCGATTAATATAAAAAAATAAAAACATTTCAAAGATTGTTTATTAAAATCTCGTAAAATTTAATTGTTTGATTCAATACGAGGGTAATTAGCGTATTGACTCAATGTAGTGACGTCACCCACATTCACAATTCTTACAGCTGAGCGATATTTTACCGTGTATGATTCATGACCGATCCGTTCACTAAAATGTGATTCACACACCGAAACAATCCAGAAAAAACATTCATAATTTAAACAAAATGTATTGAAACAAAATTACGAGACGTTCTAACTGCGCTGAAAATATTTTATTCTGCATTCATCTCCCCACAAAAATAACAAAATAACAAATCTATTTAACCCGCTTCGCCCGCCTCGAACTCGAATCACATTTTCATCCTTCCAACCAAGTTCGGCGCATGGCGGCCTCCATTGCTCGAATTCGCACGTTGTTCTGGTCGTTATAAGAGTCCTATTCCCCCAAACCAGACCGCATTTCTTCGAATCTACAAGCCCAAACGTAACTACAAGCCCTTAAAAACAAATTCGAAATGGGAAACGTATTCGCGGCCAGCGCGCCACCGACGCCCATAGGAATGGCCCCGCTACCCCCGCCAACCGCCTCACCGACCCCGACCCCGAGCCCGACCGCGGCAGCCGGAGACTCGCCAACTCTGCCCACAACCGAACACAAAGATACCAATGAACGGAACCCTGGAACGATGGAGGATTTGCACAAAAGATGCAAAGGTTCGTTTTTGGTCGATTTTGGTCGATTTTTTTGGGTTTTTTTGAATTTTTGTGAATTTTTGTGAATTTTTTTGACGATTTTTGTTTTTGTTTTTGTTTTTTTAGATGTTTTTCCAGTGAATTTTGAAGGTGCCAAGTTGATGATCAATAAAGGGTTGAGTAACCATTTTCAAATCAGTCACACACTTAATATGAGTTCTGTAACTCCATCCGGGTATCGTTTTGGAGCGACCTATGTGGGCACGAAGCAGTTTAGTTTAACAGAGGTTTGTTTTGGGGTTTTTTGGTTTTTAGTCGGTTTTGATTGTTTTGTTTTTGTTTTTTTTAGGCATTTCCGGTGCTATTAGGCGATATCGATCCGTCGGGGAATCTGAATGCGAACATAATTCATCAGTTTAATTCAAATATTCGGTGTAAATTTGCCGCTCAGGTGATGATTTGGAAGATTTATGTGTTTTTTTTAGTTACTTTTGGTGGTTTTATGTGAATTTTACGTCGATTTTGGCGTTTTTGAAGTAAAATTTTGTGTTTTTTCGTTATTTTCGTGTTGAATGGTCTGTTTTTGTGGGAAATTTCAATCGATTTTGGTGTTTTTATGTTGATTTTGAGTCGATTTTGTTGTTTTTGAGTCGATTTTGTTGCTTTTGAGTCGATTTTGTGTTTGTTTTGGTTTATTTAACTTTTTTTCTTTTTTCTAGGTTCAAGGATCGAAATTTTTGGCAGCGCAGTTCACGTCCGACTACCGTGGCCGGGATTTCACGGGGTCGTTAACGTTCGGCAATCCGGACATCATCAACGAATCCGGGGTTGCTGTTGCCCACTATTTACAATCGGTGACGCCGAAAATAGCGTTGGGAGCGGAACTTGCCTATCAATACGGGCCGCAAGTGCCGGGTGGAGAAATTGCTGTCTTATCTCTAGCTAGTCGTTACGCCGGTAATTAACCAATTGCTTTGTTTCACTGCTGGTTGGACTCTGCGGGCAAGGAAGGTTCTGACAATTTAGGTCAAAAAGCATTGATTCGGTTATTTGGTGGTCAAAAGTTGAGTTGTTTGTTATTTACTGGTCAGATTATGATCAAAACCGATTTCTTTGTTGGAATTTGTGTGGTCAGTTTTTGGTCAAAACTGAATATTGTGTTATTTAGTCGGCAGTTTGGGGTCACATATTAGAATTTTTGTTATTAGTTGTCAGTTTGGGGTAAAATTTGAATTTTTTGTTATTTAGTGGTCAGTTTTAGGGCAAAAGTTAGAATTTTTATTATTAGTGGTCAGTTTGGGGTAAAAATTTGGATCTTTTGTTATTCAGTGGTTAGTTTATGATGAAAACCGATTATTTAAATTGGAATTTAATGGTCAGATTTGGTCAAAAAAAGCAATTTTCTTGTGGAGTTTGGTATCTACGTTTTTGACAAATCTTTTTTTTAAATACACAAACTGCAATGACTGAAAACAGCTGCTGGAACTTGTTTACTATTAAAATGCAAAGACTTAATAACAAAACAATTAAGCTGTTTTAGATATTCTACTATTCTATTATTCTGTTATTTTCTTATTATTATTATTTTTGTTTTTCTTTATTTATTTGATTTTTCAGTTGAATTAGTTTATTGATTTTTTGTTGTTTTGTTTTTTGTTTGCTTTAGCTGACAATTATACCGTGAGTGGGACATTAGGAGGAGCCGGGGTTCACATGTGCTATTACCACAAAGCCAGTGATCAGCTGCAGCTTGGCATTGAAGTGGAAACAAATTTCCGATTGCAGGAAAGTGTCGCGTCTATTGGATATCAGATCGACTTGCCAAAAGCTAACCTAGTGTTCAGAGGTGAGTCGAGTCTTTTCTTTTCTTTTCTTTTTGTTTTTAAAGCGAAAAGCAACAATTTTTTTTAAGGCACTGCGATTTAATAAGGTTTCTTGCCATTCTACAAGATTTAATCAGATTTTGTAAAAATGCCACTCTAGTCCAGACAAATTATCCAAGGTTTAATAAGATTTGTAACTTAGGGTGCCTATTTGAAGTGATTACACCTATGCCTCGCTATACGCCCGCTGTTTATACGGGTTTTTGCTATAACGTTTTTTTTTTAATTATGGCACTTTTTTTATTTACGGCCCACAATGTTTGTTATACGGCCAAAAAGCAGGGAAAATCCCCTGTGTACGTTTCCCTGATACGTTATACGGCTTTTCGCTTTACGGCCAACTTTTCCGGAACTTATCTAGGCCGTATATCGAGGGTTAGGTGTAGTGTCTATTTTTTCTGCTTGCTATTTTCTGCCCAAAAGAAGGGGGAGTGACGTCATAGCATACGCTAAACTGGGTAGAAAACTTGACTTTCTGCCCCGTTTTAGTCAAGTGGGAACGCAGCATAAAGCAGGATAAAACGTATGTACTCCTGTAAATCTCCTAGAATCAATTAATTGCTTACTGCTAGAGATACCTGTATCTATGAGATTCTACAATATTTGTTGAGCGAACATGCCAGATGGAATATCTAAATCAATAAAAATCATCTCTCACTGACAGAAACAGTTATCAGTTTTGGCTGTAGATGGCAGCATGCTTGACACATGTTGAAGTAATCTCTAATGATGACAAAGATGCTCTCAATTGGCACCATTCCCAGAAAGGTTGTCAAATGTTGGCATTCGTATGAAGGTGAACTAAGCAGGTGGAACAAACCATAAGTTAGATTAGATACTGAGGGTTGTAGCCGCTGAAAGCAACAAAAACTGTACGTGACAAGCTGGGCAACACTAGGTGACAAAATTAGTTTGGAATGGAAACAAACTTGGAGGCAGTTGGGAAAGTAAGCTTTAAGGACCATTGTCCATTGTATATTGAAAAAGTAAGTGGTGGTGGTGGATTGGATTACATTAGATTAGGAAGTTTATGATGTTCATGTGAGTTTGCTAATAAATTAGTGATGAGTTGAATTGATGTTTAGAGCTGGCTCAAAGTTAGATTGATTATGGCATTCATTATTTAACTCATTACTGGGCACTGGGGATGATTGTGGTGGTTTGTGCATTGATCTTGGAGTGATTTTCTTGAGTCAATCTCATAAAGAGCTTACTGGCCCCTGATGGGTTTGAACCTTAGATCTGTAACTACAGAGGAAGTGCAGGCAACACTTCCATTAAGGAAACTAGCAGGAATGTTCTAGTTGAAGGTAATGGTGATTAAGATGACAAAAGTTGTTGAAAAACATGTTTAAAATTGTTCTGGTGTCCCATGAATTACTGACCAGGTGAAAAATTTCCCAAACGGATAAAGTGGTCCCCAATTTTGCTAAGGCGGTTGAATAGTAATTGCTTGATGCGCTTTTCAATGGTGATATCAAAACGATCATCAAATGACTTTCATACTGTATCTTAAAAACCATTGAGGTTGGACAAAAATTTCCAATTAGAAAGTTGTAGAGAATCATTGAAAACAGAAATAACTGACCATGGCTACTGTCTTCCTCCGAATATAACAGCATGGTGTTGTATTCAAGAAAACTCGAATTTGCGAACTCGAAGGCGGTAGCGATGTGTGGTAACCAGCCATGGCTATGTGAAGGTTAATGTGCTTAGAGTTTTATGACAACTTGCAGCAATTTCAACTGCCTTTTCTGTGATTTCCCCAGACAGTGCAATTGCAGGAAGTTGTCCCGCTGGACGCTGTAAAAAGTTGAAAGGAATTTATTTTTATTATTTGGTAGTTTAATCAATGATAAGAGAAATTGTTGTTTGATTAAAGGGTAATAGATGGTCTTGCTTTAACAGCATGCTTGAGGAAGTATTGAATCTCTTCCTGCAGTGTTTGATTTAGGTTGGCAAGGAAGTTGTCGTAGACTGTTAGCTTACCATCTAACTCTGTTATGGCAACTTTCAATCAGTGCCAGATTAATGCCCTCTGAGATCTCATCGTCGGACCGGTTACTAAAAAGTGCTCTTTTTATGTACAATTGCGATCATAAAAATTGTCGCATTCTGGTTGCTGCGAAAATTAGAATGAGTAATTCCAATTTTTGCCAAAAGAATGAATGGACAAGTCTATTATGTAGGGTGGGTGGTTGATTGTGTCATTAGTGAGCACTATTTGATATCTGATCAGTTGCAGTCAGTGTAATCCCTACAAAAAGTCAATTTGTCCAATCCATCTAGTGGCTGCAGTTGGAACTGCTCATTTACAACTTCAGCAGCAAGCTGAGCATGAATAGGCGGCGACGATTTTTATGACCGAAATTGGAGACATAGTGTAAACTATTCGTTGTACTATAGTTTTTGCAATAACCGATATTGTTACGCGTCCAAGCCATTCTGAGAAACCTGATTGAAATTATTGGCAAATCCCAAAAGCGAGCGAAATTGATATTCAACAAATTTGATTTGTTGCAGGTATGGCCGACAGCAATTGGACTGTGGGCGCCGTTTTAGAGAAGAAACTGCAACCACTTCCGTTCACGTTTGCACTGAGTGGAATGCTGAATCACGCGAAGAACCAATGTCGATTCGGCTGCGGACTTATAATTGGATAAAATTTTAAACGAAAAAGAAAAAAATAATAAAGAGAAATATTACTAAAAAAGAAAATATACAGTATGTCGAATTTCCATTAGGTTTGAAATTTTTATTCTGGTTGCCGTTGCTCAGTAGTAGACCAAAAAAACGAATGCGAAATCGCACACACGTCACGCGATTTTCGCGCACCCTTAGCAGCGCAACAAGTGTAAGTAATGAGTATGAAATTGTTTTTTAAAAAAAAGAAAATATGTCAAGACTTTCTCTCCTTAAATTGTAGGAAACAATAATTATTACTTTTTTTTGTAAAAATAAAATTGTTCAGGTTTGCGTAGTTATTAAAAAGTCAATATTTTTAGTTTTCTTTTTATTTCGATGCAACACGAACAAACTATGGAAGGGAAAAAAATGCAAAGTTGAAGTTGAGGTGTATGGGCTTGTAAAACATTTTTTTGCTGATCCTGCGCGTGGTTTTATTACAATAAAAGTTGGAGGAATCTTGCATGCGTGAAGTTGTGCGAGCTCTCGTTTAGTTCCACTGGGACAAGTCTTTCTACGCAGTATATTTTACATAGAAATTGTTATAATACCAAGTGAAATGTGTGTTCCGGTAGTTAATTTTATACGGATGTCTGTGGACCTACGATTGGGGATTTTGCGATAATAAAGTTGGACTATTCGCTCTTTTCGTTCAACTATTTTGCCTATTACGCACGGGATTTCTATGTCGCACCGGACAATTTGAGCTAGCCTAATGTTTGAATCTAGTTTAAAAATGTCGAAACTAGGTAATTAAAATCCAGTTGTCCAAACTAGGCAATGGCTTTCAGTGTCCTCATGGTAGTGCTTGTTTTCATCACCAGATGCCTCCCGTGTAGCCCAGGAAAGACACCTGCCTGCAACTTCTAGCAAAGACTTAAGTTTCCATTTTAACCAAAAAAAAATTTATGATGTAAAATATTGAGGCCAAGATTGTGAGAGATTGGATCTGGATAAACATTTAAAAAATGAATAATTGCCCCATCACTATATTTATAGGCTGCAGGTGTTTGTCTATCGGCTACATTGCAAATGAATTAGCCTAATCACCCAGAACTAGATTTAAATCTTAGGCTAGCCAAAACTTTCTGGCGCGAACAAGTCATTACGGACCTTAAAGTATAAATGGAAGTAGCGTAGCCTATCCGGTAGTTTTCCACGACTCAACGGCAGCGCAGTCAATTGTATAACACCAACAAATAAATGATGTTACTTATGACTTGTCCAATTAATCTCTCCGAAACCACGGCTCCGTTTCTGGACACTGTCAAACCGCAATGAAAATAATTCATAGCACATGCTTGATTTTTACAACTTTATTTATAGTCCCGGTAACGTCTTTTTAATCTCCGATAAAACCAAACTTTCAAGTGCAACTTGGTCCCGGAAGCGCAGATAATTATTTTTAAACAAACAAAAAATATATATAATCCAACAAAAGACTTTTCAGTTCGAAAACCCATCTTGGCAGGGAAACCAACTACGAAAGAATTGCGTGTCTTTAATCCATGAAAAAACATGAGGGTTGGGCCACCACCACCACCAGACACCTTAACCTCCTGCGACGAGTAGAACATGCCTGGGCTTAGCCCACCTAGGGAAGACGAAGCGATGTTGTTGCTTGGCAACGCCGCCGCTCCTTCCGTTGACCAATAGCGAAGCAGACACGGGGCGGCGTGTTTCCACGCGAGGCACGCGGTGCCAGAACACGCGTCGCCTTCATGGACTGAGGGGGTTTCCTTGAAAATTCGTATGGAAGTTACATGGCTCTGTGCTCACACGACGTACAGGTAAGTGCAACATCGATCTCCGGCGCACTGGGTGATTGTGATTGGTGATTAAGGTGGCGCTGGTTAGCGGTTTCGCTGCACCGGTGCAATAGTTCGGTTTTAAAAGTAAATTGGAATTGTCTTGTGGAACATCGATCCGGTTCGGGGTCCCACTGGCAAGATATTAGGTGTCGAGGTTTATTTTAAGGTTTTGCTATTTATGTGGGAATCGAATGGCACCAATAGGTTTCCGTAAGAATTAATTTTTTAAGTTTGTTGTAGTTGTAATTGAAGTAATTTGGGGAAAGTGTTTTTTGATTTTTATTTCGGGGGGGAATTAAAGTGGGAAATGTTGGCAACGAGTTTGTAGTTAATAATTTAGGTAAGAAAAATCGATTTGAGTGGAGTGAAAATTTGTGTTAGGACTCGCCATGTTTGATCTACGGCATCGCGTGGGTGACAACGCGGGATTTAAATTCGATTGTGATTGGTCAAAGGTTACGAATCCGCCATTTTGGCATACTCTCGGTGCCAAGAATATATTTCATTGCTCGTAAATTGCAATCGATATGCTGGCGATCGATTTTTATACTTTGGAAACAATCAATTTGATGTTTTAATTCACGAACACGATACAGGAATAAAACATGAGATATTAGACACGAGTCGCTAATTTCCGCCACCAGGGATTCCAACGCGCATGTCACTTGATAGTTGCAGCCGCACAAAGGGTCGCCACGTTTATCACATTACTTTGCAAACATTCAAACACGAAGTTAAAGCGCCGCATCTGTCGATTCTCCCAGCGCGAGTCGTAAGTCGCACTCACAGAGAAAAGATTTGTTTTTTTGTTTTGTTGGATTTCTGAATTGTGAAATGTATATACTCGATACAATTTGCAGTCTAAAAGAAGAAGAAGAGCAAGTGTGACTTGCCAAGTGGTTTTTCACGGTCGTAATCCCTCGTTGTCAGCCGGAAATAGACTGAAAGAAGATTATTTGCAGCGAGTTTTAAAAATATCGCCGAAGATTTCCCAGGGGACATTCAAACGTTGATTGAATGTTGCGAATGACGCCTGATTGTTGGCAAACAGGCCAGTTCCCATTGTTCATTTTGTGCCAAACATAAAGTCGGCAGAAGTAAGAACTACAGTCTTGGAAAGTTATAACGAGTTACAAGTAATGCTTTACTGGTAACTAGTTACTTTTTCTAGTAACGGTAACTAAAATAATTTTAATGACATTAATGGCGCTGAAACCTACAAACAATTAATCAAACCATAGGCCTTTCAATCAAACAATCATCATCAGTGGTCAAAACGAGTATTTTGACCACTTAATGTCATTAAAACCATTTTAGTTTTATCACAAAGGAAAGAGTGCATTGAGATAGATGTTATGTACCGGTAACTAGTTACTTATCCTGATGAGTAACTTAACGGTAACTAGTCACTAAAAAAAGTAACTTTCCCAAGACTGCGTAGTGGTGCCGGATTACCCATTAGGCCAAGTAGGCACCGGCCTATGGGCCCCACGCCTTTTAGGGGCCCCATGACAAGGGATCAAAATAATATTGAATTTGATTTTGGAAGAGAAGTTTGCCGGTTCGTAGAATAAGTTTTGAAAATATCAATGTTTGTTTTGTTTAATAAAATTGGTTTATCAAGATTTTGTTGTTCAAAACGTATTAGGATATAATTTACAAAGTGCAAATGGGGCCCCGAAATTTCGACGGCCTAAGGGTCTCTACATGGGTTAATCCGGCACTGCTGCGTAGGCACGTAAATAGTCGCAACATTTTGCGCCGTGCCCACCTACAAGCAGTGACCCTTGCAAATGCACGAAATAATGAGCAGTGACATAACAATTAGAGGTGCAGCGCGTGGTGCTGGAGGATGAAAATAGCTACTATATATCTCGCCAAGTACCGAAAATCCTAGCTACAGCTCTGCTAAAGGGCCCATCAACCCAACTTGCACACGGGTCCATTGACTTCTTGCTACGCCGCTGATAACGAGTAAAGTTTTAGTTGGATGCAGTTTCGAATGTTTCGTCTTTTATATACAAAGCATAGGGACGGGCTGTTGTATCGATCTATTCGATTAGGATGTTGAGGGATATCCAAGCGAAGGAGTTTGTTGGAAATTCATCATGTGGGGGTGGGTTTCGCCTTTGGCCTCTTTGAGTTTGGGTCCATTTCTCTTCCATTTTGGACCAGTGCCAAACGAGTTTAGTGCTACAGAGGGGTCTAAAGGCAATTAGTGGTCATGACACATCAGCAATTTAAGGTTGAATGAAGGATTAGGTATCTGAAAGTGATCAATCAATGAGTATGGCACTTTACAAAGTGACTTTTTAAAAAAAAATAAATAAATAAAAAAAAAACCATTGTGACATCAGCTTAAAAGAGACATTTTTTTTAAATGAGGGAGATATTGATGGAGAAGTTAAAGAGGGGACTGTTGAAAGGTTTTATACTTTTTGTATGAATTTTGGGTGATGTTTTGTTAGGGAAATGAGGAAGTGGATTAATTATTTTGATGAGGAAGAAAAGAAAGATGGGAATGAGTAAATAAATAAGTTTAGGAAATGAGAAAATGTGGCTGACATGTTGGAATGATTTATTGACCAGTTGGTAATGTGGTGGGAATAAGAATTTAGAATTAAGATTCTTTAGATGTTTATTTCCATTGGGTGGTGCAGTAAGTTTGGCCATTAGCATGTCCATATTTCTCACTAGGCTTTCTAAGCTTTGTGCCCTTCTCAATGTGAGCTTATAAATATGCAGCAGTAGTTGTGTGTGCTGCTTTCTGCCTTTCTATTGCTACCTGGCGGAATGAAAGTCTTCTATTGTTTTTGCACACGCAGGCATAATGTTAGACAATGGGCTTGAGGAGTCGTTAAGTTGATTTGGACCTATGGAGGGTCTTGGGTCCGAGGCGTTTTGTTTTTCCCAACAATAAAGAAGAACGTATAATGGATACGCGACCAACAAACCTGTTCGTAGGGTATTGTACGCTCGTGTGTTTTTGGTCACAATATAACACACCTATACCTCGATATACGGCTGCTCTTTATACGGCATTTCGCTATAACGGCCTTTTTTAATTATGGCACTTTTTCGATTTATGTCCCAAAATGTTCGTTATACGGCCAAAAATGTCGGGGAAATCCCCTGTGTACGTTCCCCTGATTCGTTATACGGCTTTTCGCTTTACCGAGTTTGGAAGAAATGTATTGACAACTGCTTTCTTTCTGTCTAGAGATTTTTATTACCAAGTTGTTTGCAGGTGAGGTTAGGTGCTGAGTTTGTCGAAAGCTTTTCGAAAGCCGTAATCATCTTTTATGGAGAATTCAAGGGTGCTTCCAATTGCCGATCTAAGGAATGACAGGTGGACAATGGCTATTGAGTAGCCAGTAGATGCTCACTGAGATAATAGTGGCTGAAGGGTTGATGCGTGCTCTTTAATTCGTTTAATAGAGAGGCGTTTTCTTAGTGCAATGTGCATCAGCCATTGGAGTATAGGTCATTGTGAAGACAGTGCTGAAAGTGGTTTGAGGGTATAGGTGTTGTTTTGAAGGTTTTTGAGAAATATGTGATGAAGCTGAATATGTCAGCTAGATCCACACTAGCAGTAAAAAGTAATGCTGATGCAAGAACAAGGTGCATTGTGGGAGAGAAATGAGGTAAAAAGGAAGTAAAGTAGTGGCAGCGGCTCAATCGGCTTAATGTCAGCCAATGACAACTGATTCTGCAGTCACAACAATTTGCTTGAAGCAATTTTAAAAATTTACTTTGAGTGTTTAGCAATTTAAATTAGCTTTTCATATAAATAATTGAGAAATTAATAATTTGGTAAGTCATTAAGAAAGCATTTTGTGAAATAAGCACATGCTACTTAGTTGCAACCAAACAAACCAGGCAAATACTTCCTTTATGAAAAAATTGTTTCCTTGAGCAGAAATAATTAAATTTGGTTTTGCATCATTGCTGCTGGAAGCAATTAAATTTCTTGCATTTCTTTCGCGAAACGGACCGGTTGCAACTTTTGTAATATTCAATGAATTTTCATTGAATATTACAACCGTCGAAAAGTTATGAACATTCGGTGCAGTCAAAGCAGGACCGTCTACAGACTAGATCGCACTCTGAAGCAAACAAGACACATGTAACTTGTGACATTTTACACACATTCACGGTGTTTTTGCCGTTTACAGAAACTCCAAAAACAATTTAAACAGAAACTTTGAATGTGCTTAATCTGTTTGTGTTTTTGACACTTAGCATAGTCATGCAGGCTGTAATCTGTGAGAAGACTTTCTTGAGAATCCAACACATTCAAACTTGGGTTAGATTAGGCTGGAGTTTTGCCTCGAGTACTCTAGAAAGTGCTAGCATAAAAGACTTTCTATCTGTCAGCTACGACCCACATGTAAGGCGCTGAAGAGAAATTCTTCGCTTCTGAATGAGGAGATTGAATTTACCCATTGGAGGAAGCTGAGTATAGCTGAAAAGTGAGACAATACATAATGGCTGATAAACAGTGCCACAAATTTCCTAAAGATTTCTTTTGTTGGGTTTTGGTGCATAGAAAATTAGATTAAGAAATGTAATTCCTGACTTCTTACAAAAATCAATTTGCAGTCCACATGGGGTAACACAACTTCTCTGATTTTTTTCCCCAGTGATTTTATTTGGATTTTTATTAATATAAGTTGCTTCAGGTATTCAAAGTTCAAAGGAGTTTGTATGAAATATGATGTTGTTTTATTGAAGGTGGAAAATAGCTTGTAGGCTTTCCTCTTTTCAAAGTGGCATTTCATATTGTGTATGTTGTTAACTCATTTGGAAACATCCTGAATCTTTAATAAGCTTACATTTAGGACCTGCAATCAGTATGTGTACTTTTCAATTTTGAAACTCATAACTCAATAGCAGAGCATTTACAAATTTTGTCAGCACTAACAACCATTTCTGTATTGGATGTAGGTGTGTCAGCAGAATTTTGCCATTGCTTGAATATTATTTTGCCATCAATAAAATATTCACAACTTAGTTGCCTAACTATCCAAAACCAGGACTGTCCTGGTAAAACTGGGACATCTAGTCATCGAGATACAAAAGGACAAGATATTTTTCACTTTTTTTTTATAAACAAGAGAATAAACACGAAAACTTAAGTTTAACTTTTAATGTTCACTCATCAATGTGAAAGTTCATCAAGTTTATTTATTTATCACTTCTGAATTCATCAAGTTCATAGCACAATAATTTTTGCCACCTTTCCAAACTTATGAAAAGCAGTCGAATCTTACACGCATGAAATAGTTTTTAATCATTGTATTTTAATTATTAATATATGTTGCTTAAACCCGATGTGGCCATTTATATAACGAAGTTCAGGAGGAATTTGTGAACAATAGTTAAATTGGTGGTGATTAGCACTTTAATTTTGCCATTGGAAGTGATGTGAATTTTGATTAAGATTAATTGTCATCTTGTTTACTGGGGCTTGGACGCTTGCAGTATATAAAACAGCCAATTGATTTTTTTAAAAATTCAATTGGTTCTCAGTTGCTTAGTCAGCTATTGCAAATTTATGAGTTTTGGTTTGGAATTCTGAAAAGTTGGAATTTTTAAAGTGTAGATTGTTTTATTGGTTTTCAAAGTGGTTAGATTGCAAAGGTTTTGTTTTATGCAACAGAAGTGGATTGGAGTTTAATGAGTTGGTGAATTAAAGAGTAGTTAGCAGAGATGTTGTTCAGCAGAGTGATTAGCAAGACCACAGGAAGTGATTAGAGGTTGCAAGGAAATCTGGACTGATGTGGATGTGAATGTGATTGTTATTTAATTGTTTTTTTTTTAGGGGAATTGACAGAAAATTGGGTTGGGAGACTGGCTTGAAATACAGAGTAGAAAGGTTTTTTATCTCAAATTTTGAAGTTCAAGAAAATCAAAAAAATAGCTGATTTTTATTAACTTTCTGAAAAACTGAAAAGATTTCAATCAAAATCATAAAAGCTAAAAAGAAAAGTCTAAAATGTTTTTTAAAAAAAATGTATAAAAAATTCAAAAGATGTCAATCAAAATAATCAAAATCATAAAAAAATCAAAAAGTGTCTAAAATGTTAGAAAAATGTGTAAAAAATTCAAAAGATGTCAATCAGAATAAGCAAAATAAAAAAATGTCTAAAATGTTGAAAAAATTAATTTTAAAAAATTTAAAAAAAAATCCAATGAAATCTCACTGTAAAGAATTTAGACATTTGTTCAGTTGGAGGTGTATTAAAGACTACAACCTTGGTCAGAACTTTGCTGTTATTGCAGCAAATGTAGAATGGAATTAAATTGTCTCCTGGTGACCTAATGAGGGATAATCTGCTAACTGTCACATTTGACCACACTACACAAGTTTGAGGGATGTATTTACCAATAAATAACACCAATCTAAACACATGACATTACTAACAAAAAGTACATATCTAGCTAATAGCTTGTAAGTTGTCAGTTTATCATGTTATTATCATGTAATTTTGACAGCTACAAGTTACCTACTTGTTTACATGTCAAGAGCATTACCACAAGTGTAGGTAATTGATAATTGATAATTGAACCTCCTCAATACATCCTTGCAATTGCAATTTTTCATTTCCTATCAAAATGTATGAACAAAGTCGTTACAAATCTTTTTATCTTTTTCCAGCAGTTTTCTGGAAGTGCTTGGTATCTTGATGCCCAATTCAAATGCCAAATTCCTTTTTGTGCACATAAAAACACCACAGCCAAAAATTGCTTGGTGCATACAATAGTGCTATTGCTTGTAGTTATTTCTGAAAGAATTCATAATTTTGTTTGTGGGTGTGCATACAAGGAATATGCACTTTAATTTTAGCACCAAAATACCTGTTACAGACTGCAATTGGATTGATTAAACCCAGATCATTTGTTAATAACAATTGCAATGGAAAATAAACACTTTCTGCAATGAACACTAGAAATCAGATGTGTAAAAAGGTGTAAAAGTATGATATACTTTTTTTTCAAAATTTGTTACACCTAAAATGGTGCCAAAAGATGTAACTGGGAGGTGTGAACCGGAATGGAGTAAAAATAGTGTAAAATAGCACCTTTTGGCAGAGGGTGTAGGAAATGGAGTTTATTTACATCTATTTTCATACACAGTGCAGGACATCCAAAAGATGCCGTTAATACATCCAATCCAAGAATCCAATATTATACATCCCCAAAATGTGATTGCCTTTGGACTATTCACACTATGACTTCTACATGGAAAGAAATATTGAATAAAAAATGTAAAAGATGCTTTGTGCTCATATTTATTGTGTGTCAAAATAGGCTAGTGGATCAGATACTGGGATAATGGATGGACCGGTTTCAAATTTGAGTGTGGGTAAAAATTAAAAATTAATTTCATAAAGATTTTGCCAACAAAAGAAAATGTTGGGTTTAAATAAATCAAATTTGAAATAGTAATCCTCTCGGAACACTACGCGCATTCGTAAAGTCATTTAAACTTATTTAAACCAGTCTAAATGTAAGATTTTACATGTTAAATTTTTGATACATATTTGGATACATTTACAAGGAGTAAATTTACACCTGAGGGTACACCATAACATCTGCAGGGTGTAAATGCGTAGTGATGTACATTTACACCTCACGGTTTACTTTAACCAAAAAATGGGGACAAAATAGGGAAAAGCATTTCACGCATAAAAGTGTAACTTTACATCTTTTAACACCTATAATGTGTGCACTATGTGCCACAAAAGGGACTCAACTGCAAGGTTGAAATGCTTTATAAATTATCCAAGCAATAAGCACAGGGAGTTGCTTCTATTTGAATGTACTACAGTTCAAGGGAAACTATTAGTATAAATAATACTATATAAGACTATATAAATGTTTCATTAAAATTTACATGTCTTTATGGAATTCATTGACTGCTGATGTAGGAAAATTGATTATAACTCTTGTAGTTTTAAATTATCTTCTTTAAATGTTCTCTGGGTTTTTTGAAATTTAATGACCAAAAAATTGATTGTTGTAAAGAAGAAATATTGTATACACATCTGCATAAAAATTGAATTAAAGACATTACTTTCAACGCTTTCAAGCTTTATGGTTGAAGATTTTTTTTATTTTTAGTTCTTACTGTCAATCAATTTCTACCTTAAGCTAGGAGAAAGGGGAAAAAACCAGACAGGTTAAGCAAGGTGTAATTTTTTCCACTTCGGTTGTTTGAGAAAAGTAATTTAAGTTGTTGGAAGTAATAATTTAGGTGTCCACCTGGGTTCTTGGGAACAAACTTTTACATCAAAAGAAAAAATAAGGAGGCCTCACCAAAATTGGAAATGTACAATTTGTTATGGTGTGCACAATTATATGTAGATTGGTACAAGTGGACTTGGAATCCATTTGGAATTAAATTTGAATAAAGATAGAGATGCAGAAGAACAACATGCCGGTAAACTCTGCTTAGGCCCTGCTTATACCGGCACCGCTTTTACAGTTTTTACTTAATATTTCCAAAAGTTGGTAATTTTACTAAAGCCAGGTCTGTCTGTGCAAAAACCTCATAAAACAAAGAAAGGAGAAGTGGAATAGTTCATTTAATCTTAAATTTGGACTTCGGTTGAGTTAATCTCAATGAATTGCATAATGTGCTGTTGCTTGTGGTTTGGTCACTGGACAGAAATCTCATTGCATTTCTAATTTAAGGAATACACAACTCATTGCTTTTGGCACCAGATATACAACCACAGTAATTATTCTTCAACCACAGTCTACTTTTCAACTTTTAGACTTGGAATATGTTAATCATATTGAAATCTTATTCAAATCATCATTTTGTATCATTAACTGAAGAAAATTGTAGTTTGCAATGATTAATGAATATAAGTTGCCAGTTGGCATAGCGACAAGAGTATGAATAACACTCAAATCAGTAGGTAATTCTCAAATGAGCACTTCAAAAGTTTCTGAAACTCCTCAGCAGAAGCTGCAATTAGATATGGGGAAGTAGAACCAAGAAACTTTCTCTCATTTGCATCAATTTTAGCATGAAATTTACATAAATATGAATGGTATCTAAGCTTATGTAACTGTTGTTGTTTGATATATTATTGCTTCGCTCCATTTACTACAGCTGCATTTGAAAACCACATTGAAAATTGCATTGAAAATTGTTTCGTTGTTTAAATGTTGTGTGCATGCCTAATAGAGTCTATTTTTCTGCCTACTATTCTCTGCCAAAAAAAAGGGAAGTGACGTCATAGCAGAAAAAAAAATTACAATAAAGCCTCCCAAAATTATGATTACAACTTATTGATAGTCTTGCCACCAGAAATTCAGGTGGTAATTGCTGCTCAAGGTACCAGAAAATATTAACCTCTACTGGCTCCACTCTCCAGTGTTAATGAGAACTGTGACCCAACTTGGGGGCATGTGGAACAACTTTATACTCTCATAAAACCTTTTCGCTTACAAATTGAGTAGATTTACAGTATGAACTAATTTTTATTTTCCAATAAAGAAGTTTTAGTATCCAGTTTTTCAGCAGTTTTATATTTTTTGTTTTAAAATTACAAGATGGCCCAATTTACTTGTGCAGGGTATGAATAAGGTGGAAAAGTTATCTTAGCGTAAGCGGCAACGGGAGCGACAAACTTGTAAATCCAACTTTGCCTTCAAACATCAAACACAAGGTTGAATATTTCAAAGTTTGGGTGAAAATGGGTGTTAGTGACCTTCCAGATACCATTGTTTACTTTTATCTCAATATTCCATCCTGAAACATCGATTTCTCCATATCCTTCGATCGGCTTTTCTTTTCTTCGCTCTCATTTCGCAAGTAAAATTTCCAGTCTTTTTTTCGTTTGATGCATCTTCTCCATTGATAAGATATTGTGTAAAAAGCAGGTCATAACTCAAGTCGAGCACTGCTGTGACAAGATATCACAATTTTTCCTCTGCACTTAACTCCAGTGAGTTATCACAAAATGGAGGGAGCAAATCTCTCACCACAGAACACAATAAGTGGCTACAGTCACAGCTGATGCTACCATAAATCATACTGAGCAGCTTGTTTAAATTCATTTAGATCTTAAGCCAGTAAAGTCATCAAAACAATTCATTAGTAGTTTAGTCCTGAATGTTTGTTTTTTCTCCAAGTAATTGCATATTATCTCAAGTTTGAATTGTGTGGAGAAAAGTAATAAGATTTAAACTGCTGCTTTAATGGATTCATTTTTTTCAGGTTTTTATTTTGTCTTCTGCTTGAAATGGTTTTTGTAAGATTACTTTTTTTTTGGTCTAAAGGTAAGAGAATAGATTTTAATGGATTTTTCTGGAACAAGTGTACAGTAATAAAAGAAAATGGGAAAAAGTATTTTTTTTTTAATCAATTCAACAAGATGGAGACTAGGTCCCTTGGAAGTACACCAAAGTTTATGCACAATAGTGAAGAGGTGTGTGTATCATTGATTTTATAAACTTGTTACAGGGAACTGGACTTGACTTCATAAGATCCCTCCCAAGTTGAAGTTAAAACATGGAAAACTAATCCCTGAACTTTTCAAGTGGTCTTCCTTAAAACCTTTGTTTTAAATAATAGATGAACTTGAAATAAATGTAAAACTTTGATTTGAATTCCCAAACATGAAGCACTTAGTGATGCAGTATTTTTTACACTATAGATTGACATTTTTGTTTTCTTCTCAGTTTGTCATATCCCCAAAGATCTGAGGTTTCCCTCATGTGGTGTCACAAGTTGTGTGGTCCATCTGATGCTTTTAGCCATGCAGAAAATAAAATAAAAAGGGGGTGGGGAAGATGTTAAAGTTTGTGAAAATGTATGGCTGTGGGTTTTCTTGTGGGAAACATTCTTTGCTGACAGAAAAACCACAGAAAATTTATGTAGTTCTGCTTTGGTGACCATTTATTGCTGATTTTAGGGAACGGCCAACAAAACAAGACTCATGTACAGTACAAGTGTTTCACACCTATAAAAGTGTAATCTTACACCATTTAACACCAATATACTGCATACAAATAAATTGTTTGTAGCAAAGTCTATCATTAAAAAATGATGTCCAAAAAATTCCAAAATTGTCGATAAACACAAAAGTCACTGAAAGTTGTAAAATTGACTGAATGCTGTCAGTCTGCACTCATTGCTCTGTGGACCAAACATCATTACAAACCAGTGAAATTAGTATTCTTAAGTGAAAACAAGAATGAATAAACAGAGGGAGCAGGAGCAGGTTTGCTTGAAATGCTTGCGTAGTTGAAGTCTTGACAAGACTGCCAGTACAGAAAATGATTTTTAATAAAAGCATTAAAAAATCATCTGAATAAAAAGTTTATCTACATTTATTTAATAAATCACACAAGTGATAAGTGAAAATGTGCAATGTCAGCTGCCATTTTTGAATAAAACCAAGAATAGATAAGGGTAGGAGAATGTGCGTAGCTGGCACTGGAATGTTGTGTTGTATAGAGGCCTGCTGCATTGTGGTAATTAAGATAAACAAGCTGCTCTAAATTACTACTTCATGGCATCATTTTGACATCAATAGAAAGTGCTTTATTACAAGAATCTAGGAGTTTGATAGCACAGATAGATTAGTGTCACCATTCCCTGTTTTAAGTCATAATAAATCTAACCAACTTGATGTTTTAGTTAAGGCAAGTCAAATTTTGATCATTTATTTTCCCATTCTGGAGAACATAGATTATTGGCTTTTTTGGGTTGGAAATTGCCATTTTAAAAGCAAGACATGTTTTAAAAATGTTTTACATCCTTTCTTGCATTGATTACCTTTGTACTTGCTTGGTGTGACCTTGCAATGGCTTCTACATTTAGGAGGAGTTTTGTTTTTTGTGATGTTTGATATTTAAGTGGTAGGCTTGATTTGTCCAATTGACTGGTTTCTTGGAATTTGGAATTTTAGTGTTTGGCAATTTTTTACACAATTGATAGCCAATCCTCCCTCTCCAATAATTGTTTTAGTTATTTTGGTTTGGTTTGGATTGTTTTGATTTACTTTGGATTGCTTTTGTTTGGTTTGGATTGTTTTGGTTTTCTTCTTGTGTTTGGTTTGCTTTGTCTCATGGAAAAGCCCAAATGCCACCAGATCGCCTTAAATCTTGTAGAAAGGGATCAACTATTCCTGATTTCCACCAATCCCAAAGTGCTTTTTCTAAACCATCTATTCAAAATCTTGGAAA
>JAQIXU010000689.1:0-26663 GCA_034701245.1 Strigamia transsilvanica | reverse complement strand
TAAATCAAAATACCGTATTTCTTCGAATCGAAAACGTATCGGGGGTACGTATCGGAAGAACGTATCGGGGGAACGTACCGGAAACGTATTGGGGGAAATTTTTCCCGTTTGTAATAAGCCGCGGGCCTCCATTAGCCCGCGGACCTCCGATTATGCGCGGGTTTGACAATTTTTTTTGCATATAGCGCGCGGGTGCGCTATTGGAAGATATACGGTATGTTACATAGGGAGGTATAAGAATTTTAGAAAGGCTTAGGTGTGGCATGGCAAAAAAAAGGTTGAGAAACACTGGCTTAACCAAAAGAAATTGTATTCTGGTTGGGTAGCCTTCACCGGGCCCTAAACATTTGTCTCTTTTGCTGCCACAACCACCTGGTGGTGCCCAGAGCCAACTCAGACATCGGTTTTGCAAGTTCCAGACTGAGGCCCCGCGCTCAAAGAAGCCGCATACTACAAATATATTGGGGATCTACACAGGGACTAATAGGGCTTAAGCCCTGGGCCCCCAAGTATGAAGGGCCCACAAAAATTGATTTTGAAGTTATTAAAAATAAATTTTAAACCCCAATTTTAAGATTCTTAATCTAACAAAAAATGGGGCCCCATTGAATTTCAATAAGGGCTATCTGGTCAAATCATTAATTTTGATTGGACCAATAGTTGGGTGGCCAACGTAACGAAAGTCAACCTCGATGTAGATTGATCTTTAGACCGTTGTTTATTCGAGGTCCATTTTAGGTAGTCAAACTGGGCTTATGACGTAGTCAAATCCCGTTTCAAGCTGCGTCAAACATCCTTGGTACAGACTACTCACCTGTCATTTGTTTCGTGACCCCCTTAACCATATTTTTAACGATGCCTTCAACCCCCAAGTTAACCAAGTTCCTCGAATTTTGTCTGCAAAAAATAAAAAGACATTTTATGGGATGACATTTTTGTCGTGAGCGGAGGCCACGGGTCCTTGAATCGTCTGATAATGGCGAGATAATTCATTCCCATGTTCCGTTGTTCCAAGCTAATTGTAATTTATTAGGTCACGGGGTAAGCACAATGTCATCAGACAAATTCCGGAAACAAACCCACCCACAAAGACCTACTTTCTTTTGTTTGCATTACAAAACACTTTTCATTTTTCATTTTTTTTTTTGGTTCATGCATTCCAATGAGAGTTGAAGAGAAGGTGTTGTCTCTGTTGCCTTGACACTCATGTTGGGCGCTAGGTCACACAAATCTTCATCCTGAAAGATTTCCGCCCAAAGTCCGTGAAAAATATACACTAGAATAGAAATAAAATGGCACCGCACCCAGAAATATCCAACCATCAAATGAGAAAAATGCGAAACTAATCTGGGGTGGGTTATAGACAAAAAAGACAAATTATCAGAGCCCGGTTTTTGAGAGGCCCAGTGAAGACCAACCAACCAGAATAACAAACATCTTCTGTTAAGATTTCTGTCATTAAACCGAAGTCGCTAGGGTGAAGTCGCTAAAGTGGACCTCCATCTTTTCCCAAAAAAATCGACCCATAGACTGCAAAAGTGGGGGTTGTCTGAAGTTCAGGTACCACGTGCATACGACTCGTTGGTTTTTCGGAACACGAAGTAATAATTAATAGGTTAGGGGGTTTTCGTATTGCGGCGCTAGAGGTGAAATTCTTGGACCGTTGCAAGACGTACTACTGCGAAAGCATTTGCCAAGAATGTTTTCATTAATCAAGAACGAAAGTTGGAGGTTCGAAGGCGATCGGATACCACCCTAGTTCTAACCATAAACGAGTTTTAAAAAAGTTATTGTTATTATTATTAATAAATTGACAAAAACGCAAAAATGGAACCGGTAAATGAAAAAATTGCACAAACATTTCTCAATTTACTGATAAGATCATCTCCTCTTATTCATTTCATTCATGTCCTTATTGAACAAGGTTATACAGACCATCAAACTTCCATATTCTGCTCAAAGTCACACCCACCTAAAACAAACATGCAAATAATAAACAACAAAAAAATCATTCACAAGGCAAACACAGCACACAAACCATCTCAAAAACCAATCCGACATAAAAATAACATAAAACCGGTCCACTTTCAGCCACGTTTCCAACATCCCCATTCCAGCAGACCACTATGACAACTATATCAATTTCGCAACGAGCCGACAACAACATCGACTAATATTTTCTTAGAATTAAAATCAAATCAGATTAGGGTCAAGGTAGAAACCTGTCACTTTCTTACACTTGCATAAAGCCATCATTAGTCGTTTTAACTGCTTTTTTAACACTTCACACCGATTATTATAAAATAAAAAAATTTTAAAAAATCCATTTTTATGAACAATTGCGTGTTTGCACGTATGATTTAAATTTAGATAATGGGTGGGAAGAATACGACTAATCTGATTGGATCCTCCTTAATTGGCCAAGCAATGTGATTCCCACCGTCACCGACCTTGTCCGCCTCGCGCCTCCATCTCACATCCGTGTGCAGTTCTGCACTAGGATACGGGAATTCCCGCTCCAATCCCCTTTTCCAAAAACAAACAATTTCTGTACCACAACATGCACAAAAACACGAAAAAAGCATTAAAAACCCCATTAATCAGGCACACGTGCAGTTATACCACTTGCCCCTTTCTTTCACGTGTTGTTTCACTCATTTTTTTCCTTTTCTGGTTTTTCCCAACATAGAATTTATTGTGGGGGATTATGTCCCATAATGGCCGTGCAACTTTTTTCATAAATATCGGCCAGGATGTGCACCACGTGGCCGCAAATTTCACCTTCCTCGAACGAAGGTGTGTGAAATGTTCTCTTTTTTTTATGGAGCCTTGCGTAAATGGCGTTCTGGGCGAGAGTGATGCTGCGTCACGGCCCACTGAACGTGACCCACATCCCGCGTTGCGGTGCTAACTCGACGACCAATTAACGCAAGATGCACAAACTGCAAATATTGGTGCAGATTCGCGATGGCCTCAAACGATAAGAGCGAATTTTCGCACATTGAACCGCCAATTTTGACGGCAAATTGAAATAAACGACGGAAACATCGCAGTAATAAAACTCGAACTGAAACAATTGCACAAAAGCGAAATGCGATTTTAATCGCTTTTTGTGTCAACTGTGCAAATTACTCTTAATACCGTGAGAAAAAGGGAATTTTCCCAACCTTGAGCGTCCTAAAACACTTATTTCACCTCCCTTTGTCAGTCTGTAACCCTTTGATAACCTTTTATGTAGATGAGGTGAAGTAAAATTTCAATTCAAAGCTAAATTTGTACTTTCGATTTTCAAAAGGGTCGTCTATTCCATTGTGTTTTGACCTCGAGTGAGCGATGCAACGTCACTGATTTCACTCGAAGCAACCCCACGGAGGTGGAATATAACTCATTTTCCACAATGCAAGTTTGGGTGGAATGACGCGAGTGGAAATAGACGTCTTTGGATATTTTTTGTTTGTGCGTGTTTAAAGAGTAGAAACCGGCTGGATTTTGACTGATCCACTTGTCGTTTCTGTGGACAAGGGTGGGGTCAATGATTGGCACATATAAATTCTCGCTGGGCAAGGAAAAGTGGCCGTTAGACCCTTTCGTCGGACAGTAAAACTCGGTCACGACCCATTAAGTGAACCGAAAAATCAAAACAAAGTCGAAATTCATTAATTTATTCATCGATTAAATATTTTAAAATTAAAGAAATTTTTAATTTATTTTTAGAATAAAAAATTAATAAATGTTTTAAAAATAAACTTTTATGTTTGTTGTTATTGTTATTTATTTTTTTAGTTTTTAATTTTATTTGGGTACGTTTATAAAGAAAATTTCCCACTTTTTCTAAATTTTGCATCATCCTATCTAGTTACGGCTAATGACCCATCCGCCCAAGGCCCTTCAGACGCCGCCTACTGTGCACACTCACAAAATGTGGCGTCAGAGCGATAATAAAAATAAAAAAAAAATTTAAAAAAAAAAAAATTTAAAAGGGAAACGCTTACCTCATTGGTCACGAAAAGTTCCTGTATATAAGGAGAAGGGATCCTACGCGTTTCACTACAGACGCATCTTCTGGCTGGATAAGGAACGAACAGAAAAGGTAAGAACAAATGTTTTGTTTCTGCTTGTTTATCCGCTTAATTTCGACCGTAAAAATAAGTCACGTTAAGCGTAATACGGAAAAAACTACCAAATTTAATTTTTATGAATTTCAATTAGTTTAGTTAGCATAAATATCCATAATATTTACATTAATTTACATTCCAATTTACACGATTCAAACTTTTATCAAACCGAGTCATGCAGAAAAGCCAACCCCAAAAACTTCACTCAAACTTAATTCAACTGTTGTCATAAAAACCCAACCAAAAACATTAACTGAAATCAAATTTATTTTTCTTCAGTTTTTCTGACCAAATCCATCACCGAAGACGAAAAAAAACATCAACATGAAAATCGCATTACTGATCCTATCCATAGGTACATGAACTTACAAATTAAAAATATTTTTTTTAAAACTTAATTTAAAAACTAAAAATTTAAAACTTAATTCCAGGTGTGATTACCGGTTGTTTGGCAGCTTCTAAGGTAACTTTTTTATAAGCTTTCCGTGTCAATACTTGCTCCAGTTCAATGTACCAATCAAATAATAATTTGTGCAGGCAAAACGCTCCCATTCTTATGGCGTGGACGAGTTAGATGAACCTTCCAATTTGCCGTCAATCACTCAACAAGTATATGGTGGACAACCAGGAGCCCCAGGTGCCTATTCTGGTTCCTCCCAGACACAGCCTGGATACCCCGCTCAAGCCAGCACCCATCCTGGGTCTCCGGGGTACGCAAACACTCATCCTGGGTCTCCAGGGTACGCCAACACGCATCCAGGATCTCCGGGGTACGCCAACACGCATCCAGGATCACCTGGATCAAGTTATGGATCTGCAGGTAGCAAAAACTGGAACCAGAGGGGTTCATGGAGCCACAGTGGTAACGATGGAAGTTGGGCTAAAGGAGGATCTCAGAAGGGCGCGTGGAAGCACAGCGGTAATGATGGAAGTTGGAACCCAAGTGGATCCGGGAACAGTGGTCAATGGCAACAAGGTTCTTCAGGGGGAGAAGGAGCCATACCTGGCACAGCTGGACGTGATTATCCCACTTATTCCGTCGTACCTGCTACTGGTTTCAGGTGTAACCAACAAAAGTGGCCAGGAATGTATGCGGATGTACAAGCGAATTGCCAGGTAAGCTGAAATTCTCGTATGCAATGTTGCTGTTTCCCATATCGTTCAAAATTACATTGTCACCAGCAACCTGTATTTTGCTGAATCCTGCACCAGCGTATTACGCTATATACCCAACCCTCACTTTAAGGCCTAGATACGTTCTGGAAAAGTTGGCTGTAAAGCAAAATGCCGTATAACGGATCAGGGACCGTTCCCCCGATTCGATATGGAATTTTCAGACTTTTTGGCCGTATGTCGAAAATGTTAGGCCGTAAATCAAAATTTAGCCATAATGGCACAAAGCCATTATGTCGAAAAGCCACATAAAGAGCAGCCGTATATTGAGGGTTTGGTGTATTGTGAAATGTACAGCATTCTGTGGAAATGCATTTTGTAATACATTTTTGCGTGCTATTGGTTTGCAAATGATGATTATATTTTGGAATGTATTATATAATATACAATATACTTTTTGAACCATATGGGGTGGTTCAGACATAGAGCAGACCCCCACATCACTACGTACAGACAGCACTAAGTACAACCGTGGTCAGAAAAATTGTTGCTTTTAAGCCATGTTCGCAATGCAAAGAGGCGGCAATTTTTATGACCACAATTGCACATGTGATGCTATGTTCAGATAGTGCTATGTCCAGTCCACACAGCTTACACTGTATTTCTTACAATATCTACTATTTCTTTTGCTAAATGTGAATAACATTGTGCTTTCAGGTTTTCCACATTTGTTCTGAAGGTGGCAAACAAGACAGTCTTCTTTGTCCCAATGGAACCATTTTTCAACAGAAATATTTCACCTGTGATTGGTGGTACAATGTTGCTTGTGCTGATTCACCCAATTACTATTCGCTTAACAGCGAATTGAACAAAGATAGCGGTAAAGGAAGTGGACAATGGCAAAGTGGTTCAGGTTCATCCTGGTCTTCTCATGGCTCTCACGGATCCTCTTTTTCTGCCCAAGGACCTCAAGGCCCTTCTTTCTCTGGTTATGGTCCAAAGGGTCCCACCTTTTCTGGTCAAGGACCTAAGGGACCAACTTTTAATGCTCAAGGACCAAAAGGTCCTAGTTTCTCCTCTCATGGCTCTAAAGGACCCAATTTCTCTTCTCAAGGCTCTTCCTATGGACCTTCCTCTGGCTCTGGATCTTCCTACCAACCATCCTCTTCTTCTGGCTCTCAGGGACCTTCCTATTCTACTTCAGGATCTCGTGGACCTACACATTCAGCTTCTGGACCACATGGACCTAAATTTAATGCTAAAGGTCCCCAAGGTCCCTCTTTTAATGCACAAGGACCAGTTGGACCTACTTTCCATGCAGAAGGACCAGTTGGACCAACTTTCAATGCAGAAGGACCAGTTGGACCAACTTTCAATGCAGAAGGACCAGTTGGACCAACTTTCAATGCACAAGGACCAGTAGGACCAACTTTCAATGCACAAGGACCAGTAGGACCAACTTTCAATGCAAAAGGACCAGTAGGACCAACTTTTAATGCAAAAGGACCAGTAGGACCAACTTTTAGTGCGTCTGGACCAGTTGGACCAACATTTCATGCAGAAGGACCAGTAGGACCAACTTTCAATGCACAGGGACCAGTAGGACCAACTTTTAATGCCGAAGGGCCAGTTGGGCCAACATTCAGCGCTTCTGGACCAGTTGGACCAACTTTTAATGCAGAAGGACCAGTCGGCCCAACATTCAATGCTCAAGGACCAGTAGGCCCTACATTCAGCGCCTCAGGACCACAAGGCCCAACTTTCAGTGCCTCAGGACCACATGGCCCAACTTTCAGCGCCTCAGGACCACATGGCCCCACTTTCAGTGCCTCTGGCCCAGCGGGTCCCACAGTCAATGTAAAAGGCCCATACGGTCCAAGCGGAAGCTCACATGGAGGATATGGCCCAAGCGTTAGCTCTAAAGGTCCATACGGTCCTAGCGTAAGCTCGCAAGGCGGTTACGGGCCAACGGTCCACGTTAAAGGTCCATCTTCCCCATCATATGGATCTTCAGGTTCTGTCCACACTTCACATCCCAGTTATCCATCCAGTTACAAACCATCAGGAGCTCCAGGGAATCCCGGTTATGGGGTAGACTACCGCCCAGCCGTTGTCTATGATCCACCAACTACTCGCCGGCCTCATTCTGGCTATGGTTCACCAGGTGGCAGCATTGGCTATGGAACAACAGCTCCAATTGTAGTTCCTGAGGAGGAGGAAACAGCAGGCGCAGGATACTAAGATTTTTTGGTAAAATCCGGACTTGATGATGGAAATTTTTGAACTTTTATTGATTTTTGAAACTGTGATGTGAACGCATGCAGGTTGTGCGGTATTTTGGGAATTTCTAAAACTGTAATCGTTTGATATTATTTTGTATATTTTTGAATACTTTAGTTTTTGATATTCATTTCATCCCAACTGATTATTATATGTAATCTATTTTATACTTCGTTTTCCTGCAACGCATGAAAACAGATTGTGTAAAAAAATGTAACTATTGTATCATCATATCTATATTTGATCATTGATTATACCTGCCAATAAAACAACATATTTCATGTTTTATTAAATAATGTTGCGGTCTTTATCTCTAATCAAGTTACCTAAGATCTCATAGATTCTCTGGTCTTTTAGTTAGGATGATGTGGGCACCATGTTAATGGACACCATCAAATCAAATATAGAAAACCGGGCGCACCAATCTTAGTGAATCTTTAACTATTATTCAACTAAGGGCGAGTTGAAACTCGTTATAAAGAACTGCGTTATAACGAATTTTTTTAAATAACTTACTTGATTGGGTGGCCATAGAACACCATGTTAAAAAATTTCGATATAACGAACTCTCGTTATAACGAACCAATTTCTCGGGTCCCTTGCGATTCGTTATAACAAGTTTTGACTGTATAACTCAGAAACCACACCATAAAATACTTTGAAAATCATTTTAAACTATTCCAATGACCAATTCAATTCAACACAGCTGAAATGTATCTCTCTACCTGCCAACTTTCTTACTTGGCTAAGAAGCACGACTACAGTTTGTGACCAAGAAAGTAGCGCCCCACATTGCTATCTTTTAGTACTAATGTTGTTTACTACGCCTTTGATGAACTTCACTGCAGTGTCCATTACATCAATTTCATGTTTTTATTTGTATGTTTGAAGCTGATATCTCAAAGTATGGTCTGTTTACAAAAAGTAGTGACAAACTTGTTGACTTTCAAGTTTGCAGTTTTCATCATTAATTGAACTGTGGGGTATAAAAAATGTAATTGATTTATAAATAAAAATAAAAAATAATTTATGGAACCTTAATTTAATAGTCTTAGGCCTTTTTTTTGAATTTTCATTCCTGTTACATCACTTCATAATTTTGTTACCTTCCTTTTTTCCACAGCCAGGTTTTTTCTAATTTTTGTCAGATGTTTCTCAAAATTTTGGACTAAATTTTCAAAATTGTTGACTAACTAGTATGAGTAACGAGTTACTACAAAAGTTAGTTTTTTTCAATAGTAACTCGTTACCATTACAGTTCCTCAGGAAAAGTTACTTGTTACTTAAAACCTTACTATTTTTTTTCAAAGTAAAAAACATTTTCACTTTCTTTTTTTATTTTCTACTAAATTAATTAAAGGTCATTGTATTCAATCAATTTAGCAGTATAAAATACAAAATAATAGGGAATATGCTATAAGTGCAAATTTTTCTTCGAGAATTGTGTGAATTTGTCTTTCATATTGGAGGTTTCATTCCATTTATTCCAGTAAAAAAGTAACTTTCTAAATTGTTACAGTTTCATGCAATTATAACAGCGTGCAATCTTCTTCCTGATATGCGAAACGCCATTAAGAAATTTGGATCAAAATAAAATAGAGCAATTATGTTGAGATTAAGCGATCTTTATTTGTTTTTAACAACTTTCACTTTTATAACGGATGTGCACTTCACAAACCTGAGAAACTATACAAAATTTACCAAATTATTTCCCTCAATTTTATACACACCTATATAGATAGAGCACTTATAAATAAATTATTTCTCAGGAGATTAGCAGCAAAGCTCAGGGGGCAGCAATTCTCAGTTTTCTAGCACTTTCAAGCCTCCAAACAAAATTTCTATCCAAAATATTTTTTAAGAAAACCAAACAAAATATTTTTAGCTACTATTTCCCTCATTCCTCTAATTGATAATTAACCAATTTATTCTTTTCAATATTCACCTCAAATTTTATTCATACAGTACTTCTGTTAGCGAACGTTGAACTGACATTGATTCACTCCAAATGGCCCCAGTCTAGCAACCTAAACCCACAATACCGATATTAATACAAGCAAAAATTAACACAATAATATCTGCATAATTGCTTCAGTATTTGTATTTTGGACACTTAGCATGGTCGTGACCTCTAAAGCCAGAATGCCAATATACTTTCTACGCTTGAAGAAAATTTTCACTCGGTGCATTCATAAAGTAATTTAGACTAAACAGCATTTTAAGCATATTTAAACTGCTTTTTAAACAACACCCAGAAACAAGCCCATCCACAGTTAGGCACAGAAACTTTGATAATTCTGTCTGAAGTTGTCATTGAACACTTCCTTACCTATTGCCTATTCCAACCTTAATTAAACCTAATGTCTTTCCTTCCCTCGCTTCTGGTGTTCACCTACTTTCACCACAAGTTAATCTGGTGCAATTATCAACAATTGTTATTTCTTTTTGTCATCAGTTTAGATTAATGACAACAATTTTCTACCGGAAGGAAGAAAAACGACTAACAATAGAGCACAACTTTTCCTGAATGGGCAAAAAAAAAAAATGCAAATAAATAAAAGTAAAATCTCAACTTATCCTTGTGTGTGGGATGTAGAACTCTTAATTTTTATTTTTTTTTATATTTTTAAGTTTGACCAATTTCCTTAATCATGTGTATCCACTGTTAGGAAACAAGATGATGAGGGAGTTTCCACAAGATGCCATTTCTTTTTTTTCTAGGACAAATCCAATTTTTCATACTTCACAAGAAGAATGCAACATTAGCCTAGAATTACAAAACACTTTCAATTTCGTCAAAAATATTAAAAATTTACATTTTTCTAATCCACAAATTGCGAAATTTTGCATCAACAATCCATAATCCCACAAAACACGCATTTCCACATGTAATTTCACACTTTTCCTCCCAAAAAAAAAAAACAATTTCTCAACACCAAAAAAATGCAAAAATGTGTGTAAATCAAATCGGATTTCATCAAAATCCCCAAAAAAAAAAAATTTAATTCAAATTCAATTCTTTTTAAATTATTTAATTAATTTCCACACCTAAACTGCCTCATCCAAATCCATTGTTTCCATTTTTTCCTCTCCTAAACCCAAAGAATAAAATTGCCCAAATTGCTCACAAAACGCAAAAAAAACCTGACACTAATCAAACAAATGACTCTTCCTACATTCCCACCACGATTTAAATCCAAAGATAATTTTTTCCACCCGACCATCCATTCACTTCTCCATTTCTTGAGAAAACCTGACGTCACCCAATACCTGCGGCCTGCTTGACTGACAAAAATCGCTCGCAGTTCTTCCATTGAACGACCTACAGACCCAAATGCAGCTTCTTTCGCTCCGCCCTCTCCCGGTGCATCACACACAATTAGAATAGGCACGTGGGGCCCATTATTTAAACCACCAGCTTGGTCAATGGATGAAACTTTAATTCCTAACTCTGGACTCGACAGTGATACAATGCGCGATTGAGGTAAGACATTTATTCCGTTGATGGTTTTACACATGGAAAATTCAGACTGGCTTAAACTTTTGACGCTCTAAAGCAGAGGTGTCCAACCCGTCGAAGTATCAATGCGGCCCACAAGTTTTACAGATTTCCATAAATTTTTACAGATTTTCATAGATTTTTACAGATTTCCATAAATTTTTACAGATTTTCATAAATTCTTACAGATTTCCTTAGATTTTTAAATGATTCTAGAGATTCCTAGTGGTTTTTAATGGTTTTTTTTAGAGATTTCTAGAGATATTTACAGATTTACGTAAATTTTTACAGATTTTAATGACAGTTCTACTACTAAAATGTGGCCCCGAACATCGAAAAGGTTGGATACCCCTGCTCTAAAGTTTGCGTATTTCATTTATTCCGCTTTGCGACAACACTAAACAGTGAAATTTGTTTTGGTATCAAAGGGTGAAGACCTCTGACGGGAGGTTTTTGATTTTTAAAATTTTTGTTTTTTTAATTTTTCATTTAATGATTTATGTTTGGAGAATTATAGTTCATTTGATGGGGCATTTAAGGTGAATAACTTTGGAGTTGATCAATATTCAGTGTATATTTCACCTACATTTCACACATTGTTTGTGTAAATGAGGGGCCATGGAGAGAATCTTGACCTTATAGCGAGTTGTAATTGGATTTCTATTGGTAATTAAATGGCTCATAAATCTGGGTTTGTAAATTCGGTGTTGCGAGCAGTTAAATTGCTTCTTTCACTTTTCAAATCAAGTCGTAAGTGATGGTTCATAAATTTTTTGGAACTGCAATCTAATTTGTTTTTTATTTTGTTTTGTTTTGCATTTTTTTTTTGTTGTATTTATTTTAAGTTCCTGTTTATACAATGGTTCATCATTCAAGTTTAAGAAATAGAAAAATGAAGCTAGTTTGTTTGTGGCATCAAGTTTTTTGGTTTGGTAAGTTAGTTTAATTATTATAAAAAGGATAAAGAAATTGGTTTATAAAATCTTAAAAGTTTCAGTGAATTTTATTGGATTTTGGTAAATTTTTATCACTTTTAGTGCATTTTAATGCATTTTAGTGAACTTTAGTGAAGAACAGTAAATTCTATGAAATTTATTAAGAATTTAGAAATTTTGATGACATTTTAGTGAATTTAAGTAAATTCTATGAAATTTATTAAGAATTTAGACATCGTGATGACATTTTAGTGAAATGTGTCAGTTTTTGAATGTTTTTAAAAAAATTACCATTTTTAAGCATCTTGTTTAATTTTAACATCTTCTTTAACCTCAATCAAAATTTCTAGCATTTAAAAAAAAGAAAAAAACATTTTATAAAACTCTACAACTAAAGGTCAACTTTTTTCGTGTAATTTATGCCTCCAAAAGTGGATCCTCCCATGCACTGGTCAGTAAAAACTGAGGTCAATAATCCTTTCTATTTTTATCCACGCCTAAAATCCACCCAAACAATTTCATTCCACCAACAAATCCCAAATTTCCTTCCCAATTTCAATGTCCACACTGCCAAACATGAAAAACTCCCGATAGGAAGTAAATACCAGACACAAAACACGTTTTTCCAAACCACAAACGTGTAATAATGCAAATCATTATTTCGCAATATGAAAACCAAATATTTTCTTTCATCCTCGTATCTAGTTTGACTACTAATCAAAACCGCTCACATCTCAATCTCTAGTTAATTAATTTCATATTTTATTTCATTTTTTTTTTTTTTTTGTAATATAATTTTTTGGGATCTTGACCAGCACGAGATTCTCATTCACACGCCAATCGTAAACGTCTCTTTAGATACGGAAATGTTTCGCCTTAATCGCATACGATCAGCTGTTATTTGAAATCACTGTCCTGGAACGGAAAGTAGAATAGCATTGGGAACTTGAGAACATTAAGTCCTCCATACATATACAGCGCTCGTATTTAGCAACTCTGTTTGACACAAAAATCGAGTCCAACTTGTAAACTTCACAGCAAAGTGGATCCACTCTGGTTTTTTTTACATAGAAATCCGTGCAATGAATATCAAAGAAAATTTTTAAAATAAATTAATTTTTAAGTTTTTAAGTTTTAGAATTTAAAAAATTTTAAAAATCAATTTTTTTTTATTGTTTTTCTCATTTTTTTAATTTTAGAAATCAAAAAATTTAATTTATTTTATTAAATTTCTCATTTTTTATTTTTAAATTAAATTATTTTATTATTATTACGAGTCACTTCCGGTTTTATTTTGCTTATTCCAGCAAGAAAAACAATTTTGGGATTTTTAATCCGTGAGAAATCCAACCCAAGTATATAATCTTGAAACGACCTTCAAACCTTACCGTTTTTACCACAAAAATTTCCAAAAACAAAATTCAAAAAAAACAAAATTTCCAAAAACAAAATTCAAAAAAAACAAAATTTCCAAAAACAAAACTTCCAAAAACTAATTTTTATCACCACTCCCATCTCACATGTCAATTCAAAACAAACCAAACCCATCATTCACTTATCAACAAATAAAATAAAAAATGAAAACTCAACTGAACCATAACTTAAACCAAACTGACAAAGTCCAATTCGATGCCTTTGACCCCATCAAAACCCACTCAACCGAATATTCCAATTTTAATTCACTTTTCAAATAATCACCAACTTTCACAATTCAAAACACCAAAACTTCATTTCTCAACCACAAACAAAACAACAAATTACAATCCCAACATTTCATTCCAGGGTTGTTGCTCCTGCCCATCGCTCTGTCCAGTCGCCAGCTTAGCCAACGCCGCAAGGTAAAAAACACAATCTCAATTTCCGCTTTAATATTACTATTATTTATTATAATAAAATTTTTTTTTCCAAAAAAAATTTTTTTCTCTTTTAAAACGTTATTTATATTTCCTCGCACTTTTTGCTCCATTGTGTCGAACTTTTATTTCCCTACGACTTTTCCTCGCTTTAGGACTTCCCCACACTATTTTACCCGGGCCGAAACCACCAATTAGTCACTTTAGCACCTCACGAAGTACCAATTTCCACTTCCTCGCCACTGGACAACCATATCGGTCAAGCAAATGACCTCTCACCCGCTCAAAACCACTTGCAACCGCAAAATGCCCATCGAGTTCAAACCATCGAAAACGCTCAAAATCACGTCCAAGTTGTTTACATCCGTCCGGGGTCCGAGCAATCGTCGTCGCTTTTCGACGTCGTGCAAGGATTCCAAGACAAGCCGTTGGAGTCCCTGGAAAGCCAATCGGCGTTCCGAAACGTGCCTCGACGACCCCACTCGTCGCTGGCCAGTGCTAACTCGCCCAAAGCTCTCCGTCCTTATCCGTTAAGGCTACGGTTGCAAGATTTGGTGAGTCCTCCGGTCCAGCAGTCCCCAGTCGGGTCCAGCATCCGCTTCGAGACCCCCCAGCAGGTGGCGCAACAACAACAGCAGTTCCAGGAACCCCAACAACAGTTCGACACCCCCGAAGAAATGGTCGTTCCTCAAGAATTCCAAATCGACGACCAAACCCAACACGAATTCAACAATTTCGACCAACAACACAACATTTTCGACCCACAACACAACAATTTCGACCAACAACACAACAATTTCGACCAACAAAACAACAATTTCGACCCTCAACCCAACAATTTTGACCAACAACACAACTTCGACCAACAACACAACAATTTCGACCAACAACACAACGACAACAACAATTTCTTCCAACAAAACAACCAATTCGAACAAGATAATGTTGAAAATCAACAATTCTTCGCCTCGACATCGCCTCCCGAGCCCCAATTCATTCAAATCCCGACCCAAACGCCGCCGCCGACGCTGCCCCGACTCCCCTGGAACATCCCGCAACGTCGTCCACACGCACTGGACATCGACGACGCGTCCAATCAACAATTTTCTCCCGTTTTACCATCCAATCAACAATTCGACCCTCCTTTGCCGTCCGGCCAACAATTCGCGCCGCTTTTGCCGTTCGATCAACAATCGTCAAGCGACTTGCAGCACTTTCCTCGACACCCGCAAGAGTTCATCGACAACGGAAACGTGAACGACGCGTTCCAGTTCGTGGACAACCAAAACATCGAGACAACTTCCGCGCCCCTCGCCAACGATTTCGGCGTCGAAAACTTTTTCCGCTCGTCGGGAACGAATTTTTCGTGCAAGGATCAGCAATTTCCCGGATATTACGCCGACATTCAAGCCGGATGCCAAGTAATCGAAATTCGTCCGCCATCTTTAATTTTTTTTCTTTTTCATTTATTTAATTTTCTTTGCAGACGTTTCACGTGTGTTATGGCGGCAGTCATTTCAGTTTCCAGTGTCCATCCGGCACGTTGTTCGATCAGAAATACCTGGTTTGTAATTGGCCCCATGACGTCAAC
The DNA here is from genome assembly GCA_034701245.1 of Strigamia transsilvanica. NCBI lineage: Eukaryota > Metazoa > Arthropoda > Chilopoda > Geophilomorpha > Linotaeniidae > Strigamia > Strigamia transsilvanica. Next base: position 11,277 of record JAQIXU010000689.1, on the reverse strand, counting down.
TGTAATTCATCACCTGACTTTTATCACGTCAATTCCATGTTCGTCGATGAGCGATATCAATCGAAGAAATAATAATCACCCAATTTCATTTTAGCGTTGTAAATAGGTTTAGCGGCATTAATTAACCAATCAATTTTTATGATTTTATTTAAATTTATTTTATTCGGTAGAACGTCGATTATCGGAATTAATCGAGAGACATGTGTCCGTAAAACCGATTTGTTCGCCTAATTTGGACATTATAAATTTATGTACAATTGTGGTCATAAAAATTGTAGCATTCTGGTTGCTGCTAAAATTCGAATGAGTAATTCCAATTTTCGCCACAAGAGTGAATGGACAAGGCTATTATGTAGGGTTGGTGAAGATAGCAAATCGTTATCTATGTTTACGAGTATACATATTTTATTACATACGTACTACACATGTTACTACCAAGTTTTCTTTGCTGCAATGCCATGCCGGTTCAGCACATCTTTTCGGTTAACCAGTCGTTCGCTTAACTTTCCCATAGCCATGCACAGGTCAAAAAAGTACTGGACTAGCAAAATAACTAATTATTTTATTCCTCGAAAATTTATTTTTATAATTTTATAATAACTAAATACAAATACTTTTTCAATGATTAAGATAATTTAATATTTATAACATAAAACACCTTTAATGGGAGCGCCGTACACCGTTTTGCTACCTTTTAGTGCGATAACCAGTCATGGCTAAGCGAAGATTAACCGAGGTTCCGATAATCGACATTCTACTGTACTTCAAAAACTGTTGCCATACAATGAAAATTCGTCTGTTTATTCCAATATAAGTTCAATATTGTTATAGGGTTAATTTATTGCAATTTCCATTTTATGGTCAAATAAAAAACTGAAAAAAGTCAACAAAAAAATCTAATTTTTGAAATTTCTGAATTTTGTTTTTAGACATTTTACAAAATTTATTTCATAAGTTTCTTAATCCTAGCCAATAAATTCTCCGCCACTGGAGAAAACACCAACGCCCATTCGTCGTGGATGGTCTCCTGCAAGACCCCATCCATTTTGTGCTGGTAACAAATATCCATCACAACACCTTCATCTAGAAAAACCCCAAGAAAACTCATCAAACTCAGCACCCCACCTGCAAATCATTGCCAACTCACTCAGAAAATCCTCCAACAAATTTATAAGTTCGACAGCTTCGACATCCCCCAGAGTGGACGTGACGCTTCTCATATTTGTCGTGTAGTTCCACAAAGCTTGACAGACCATGCTTGCCAGCTGCCAATCGGAGCCACCAAAATCCCTCAGAACGTCAATCAGTCTGCAATAATCGTTTTATAAGGTCCGGCAAAGTGCAATTCAGATACAGTGCCGTTCATACTTTCTTATTCCGCCTTCGTTTTTCAAAATTTCCCTTTTGTCTTCGTCCGCCATGAAGTTAATGAGCACACCGCAAGAGGTGTAAACAAGATCCTTGTTACGTGAATCCAGTGTTGTTATCATCATGTCGAGTACTGTAGTAGTTTGCTTTGTCTTAGCGACTGCTAATGGCCACCATTGACAGTCAAAATACAGCAAAAGCTGTTTTATCCAGCAAGGTCCAAAAAATGAATTTTTGGTGCAAAAAAATGAATTTTTGGTCCAATTTTGGTCAAAAAAATAAATTTTTGGTCTAATTTTGGTTCAAAAAAATAAATTTTTGGTCCAAAAGAGAAATTTTTGGTCCAAAAAAGGAATTTTTGGTCCAAAAAATGAATTTTTGGTCCAAAAAATGAATTTTTGGTCCAAAAAATGAATTTTTGGTCCAAAAAAGGAATTTTTGGTCCAAAAAAGGAATTTTTGGTCCAAAAAAGGAATTTTTGGTCCAAAAAATGAATTTTTGGTCCAAAAAATGAATTTTTGGTCCATAAAATAAGCTTTCCCATTATTTCAATGCCGGATAGAACAGTTCTCACTGGACTAACCTTTCAGTCTGGCAAGAAAATCACGGACTTCATCAGACCTTGTCAAGTTCCCTAAAACTCTAGTAACTTCGAGCACTTCATTCGAGTTTTCTTTAAGTAAAATCCCGACTAAATCTTTGAGAACACAAGCAAATGTTACCGCCCCGTGCTATTTTTCTTTTCGATTTCAAAAACTCACTTTCAGTGATCTGGAGTACTTTAGCATCGCATTTTTCCTTTTCTACCGAATAATAGGAAATGTTGTTTAACGTTGCTAGCGTGCTTAGAATCAACTCTTGGTTGTCTGATCTGGTTTTTTCACCTAAAAAACTCACATTTTTCACATTCCAATTCAACACTATCAAATTTTACAACCCAAATATTTACTTAGAATTGTAGAAATGTGATTGAAACATAATGGATGCGATGCCACTCGAGGACCAACATCAGGATGAATACTCATGTTGGCAACCACTCGAATCAACTGTTAGTGTGTTAGAATCAATTACAAACAAATAAATTAATTAATTAAATAAATTAATAATTTTAAAAAAATAACAAAATCCAAATTGCCTTAATAACTGCATCTTCCATTTCCACGGACGTTACGTCGTTACTGTCAGCTGTGTTTGAAATTCCTTCTTCCAAGCTCAGATTTAAATAGAGTTGTAATAATTCGAGAAGTGTGTCGATGCTTTTTGGATGATCGTAAAGCAATTTTCGAGCTTTTTCATTCTTCGCCGTCAAATTTCCCAGCGTGAATGCTAATCTGATCATTAACTCCTGAAATTAGATGAAATGAATCATTTTTATTATAGTTAAAAAACGTTTTAGAAATTATCAGATTCGATTAGTCTTATACTTTTCTTTTGTGGTATTTCTCCAAGACCGCCATTAATGTCGGGAATGTTGCCGCCTCGTCCGTTACGATTGTGCAAATGTCGGTATGAGTTGTCAATTTACTAATTGAAACAAATTGATATTATTTTTAAAAAAATAGTATTAATTTTTTTTAATTTACCTCAATATTCTGGAAATATTCATAACAACATCCACTTCGTCCTGGAAAAGTCCCAAGCTACAAATTAAATGCGGGATGACACCGGAAGTTATAAATGAGTGTCTGTTTGCAACTCCTTCTGCCAAGTTGCGAAGACATCCCGTTAGCTTCAGATAACTCGAATTAAAATCTCATACTATAAAATTAAAATTATATTACTTGGTATAAAACATGTGAAATTTGTTCCGGTATTTTGGTAGAATTTTTCTTCTGCAACAAAAAGAATAAATAAATAAATAAACACAAAACAAGGCACGTTTCACCAATTCTAGTGTAGTTGTGATTGTTCAAATTTAACTATTCACACGTATACTGGAATTGGTTCCCGCTTCCACAACGTTTTAATAACGTTTTTTAACGAACTTCTTGGTTGATCATCGAGATTAGTTTGGTGATTACATCAATACAACCCAAATTTGACAATTCTCTCATCAAAGCTGAGTTTATAGATAAAAATTTGAGAGCACCAACACCATAGACAAGTGCTTCTGAATCATCAATGGGATGCATGTCACTTATTGATTGTAGAAAAATTTCTAAAATAAAACAAATATATAGTTTTCATCAAACAGAATTATAATAACGATCGTAAATTTACCTAATAAATTATCTTCCAAAAATAATTGGTCATTGCCATCATTTCTTGTTATTTTAAAAATTAATTTACACAAAGTTGTCAAGTTGTTCCCTTTAACCTTCATCTGAACAAGATAGATCAATTTATATATTTTCCCAAAAAAAAAATAGATAATAATCAATTTCTCACAGCAAAGATGATTCTTGCCAACTGTAGCTGGAATTGTTGGTTCTTGGTATCAAGCAGTTTATATAACAGTTTTAAAATAGCTGCTCTGTGTGCACAATTTCTTCCTAGAAAATTCCCAGCTTCAAGAGTGCTGTACAACTGTCGAGCCACATCACAAAATATTTCCTCATCTACATAAAAAAAATTCAAAAATTCAAAATCTAAACAAATAAAATATCAATAAATCAATTTACTGATCTCATTTGCTGGAAAAAATTCGTCTAACAAAGGAATAACTTTGCTTTGATAATAAACATAGTCTGCATTCGATGCAATTAGTTTATCTACACGCAAAAAAATTAATAAATCAATAAACATGTCATTCAACATTATGGAAACATCTACTGTATGTATACCCTGATCATCCAGTTTCTCACTATTGCTCAAATTAGACCTAAATTAAACATTAAAATTAAATTAGAAACAGCAAAAGTCCACAAAAAAGTTCAAAAACAACATATAAATGTAATATTTCACCTACTAACACTTTAAAACTAGACGATCTTGTTTTGTCATCAATTTGTGTCCTTTCTCCTACCGGCAAATCGCATAGAACTTTTGTGATTACAGGTTGGGAATGTCTTCTTTTGCGTAATGCATCAACCGTGATACTTTCAGGCAGTATTATGGAATAATCTGTTAAATTTCCCCATTTTAAAAATTAAAACCAACACAAAAAAACAATCAATCTACAGTTCTCGAGTGAAAAACAGCCTTTCTCATTCGGCAGTGATGGCAATCTTGATCTTGCTGCTCCTGGACAGTTATCAGGACTAGTCCACACTTTCTAACATTTAAAACAAAAATCATCAAATCAAAACAAAACAAAATGTCATTTTCTTACTGGTACTGGATTTTGGTCTAATGGCTTCAATCTGACTGCAGAAACCGGTCTGAAGTCTCCAGATTCGTAATGAGACTCACCCAAGCTGAAAATCACATAAAACATTAATGCCAAATCCCCAACTGATTCGCGTTATTTAATTACGTTAACACTCGTCGTTAATCGATAGTTTTTCGATAAGATAAATGTAAATGTCTCAAACCTGAATGCGCTAGGGGGTCTCGAGGCCAGTTTGATGTTATTCCCGAACAAACGTCGGTTTTCTTCCCTTGGTGTGTACGGGCGTTTGGTGTTGACGGCCCGAATTGTCGCCCGGGCTTCGTTGATGATCTCAGCACTCGTTTTACTTGTTGATGGTGCAGCGTAGAACGGTAATTCGCTCGGTTTGTTGACATTTATTCCGTTTTCCTGCATTCTTCTTCGATCTTGGGATAAAAATAAATGTCGAATTATATTCCAGTGAACTGTATCGATTAAAAGCGCCCGTTTCTATGGCAAAGTTAGCACTTTACAATTGTAAACAAACCGAAGATGCTTCTCCACAGGACTCGGTCTGTTGCGGCGATGCTGCAAAAACGAACTAAACTATAATCTTGGGCGGCGATTGATTAAATTACTTGGATGGCGTATAGTCTTTTTCTTATGTCATTAATCGGAGGAAATGTGTGTTTTCAATCGGCTATGAACCTTGCATGCTGTTAGGAAACGTGTGGTGATTGACGCGACATCTAAAGACAAAAAAATTCAACTTTTAAACGCAAAAATACGACGAAAACGACGAAAAAAATGTGCAGCTATTTCAAAATGGAGGAGACAACAAACATGTTCATTTCAATAATGTTTTTATTGGTTAAATAATCGATTTTAGTATTCTTATTGTTGTGTTTGAGGAGGAGAAAATAATTGATGATAAAAATCGAATTCTTATTATTTAACGTGTGGAATTACAATGGAATGTTATTGTTACATAAATAAACAATTGTGTAACCAAAAGGTTCCGCCAAGTGCAATACAATTCTATAGATTAAGTTGATGAATTGATTTTATTAATCAACCTAATCTATAGAATTGTTTTCTTTCCATTTATTTATTTATTTATTTATTTATTTATTTATTTATTTGTTTTTTCTAAATAATCGATTTTAGTATACTTATTGTTGTGTTTGAGAAGGAGAAAATAATTGATGATAAAAATCGAATTCCTATTATTTAACATGTGGAATTACAATGGAATGCTATTGTTACATAAATAAACAATTGTGTAACCAAAAGGTTCCGCCAAGTGCAATACAAAATCAATTAATCAACCTAATCTAAAGAATGGTTTTCTTTCCATTTATTTATTTATTTATTTGTTTTTTCTAATAAAATCACGTGTCAAAGTGTCACGTTTATCTTCTAGGTGCAGCAAAAATAATTTTATTCTGTCGTCACGGGCTTTCGTCAATGTAATTAAACGTTCATCGATGTCACGTGATAAATCGTCGTTGGAAGAAGATTCCAGCGCAGCTGTTTCACGCAATAGTTCGCTTTCCATTTTCTCCCGTAGAGAAATACTTCTTTCTTCAAGGAGCTGGAAAATATTTTTAAAATTAAACCAGAAATGTAAAGAACACATTTATTTTCTCACTTTTGCCGATCTAAACTGTCGTTGGTAATAGAAAATTGCATACGCTAGATGCCAAAAAGTGAATTCAGGCCACAACGCTTTTACAAACATCAAAACAGAATAACAACTCTAAAAATAAAAAGAATTTTTAACTCGTATGTAGTTAACCAAAAACTTGCATTTTTATCTAGAAAAATGCATTTCTTGGACTAAAAATTCGTGTTTTTCACGCGTAAAACGCACAGAAATGTAGATAAACGTCAAAAACAACATTTTTTTCGCTGCTTTGCACTCATTCTAGCTGCCTCAGTGGCCAGTATCTCGTCTCGGACGACATAATCAACTCACCTGCCACAATAGAAAGTCGCTTAATCGAACTTCACCTGAAGTCCGAATAACTAAATCAGGAGGATTCGATTTATTTGAGTACATGCATTTTTCCAACAGTGTCTCGGTTACATCGCTGAAACAAACAACAAAATCAACGTCCAATCCAACTTTTCATCACCAAAATGAACCTCGACTCGATTAACCCCTTTTCCACACCAATCGCTAATTCCCTGATGGCGCTAGTAATCTCATCACGTGATGTGTATGCAACACATATGTTTAAAACCTGTCTAATAAAAGGATTTTTGTTATCCATAAATCAAACTAATTAAAACAATAAGAAAATGTATTTCTCTTTTCTTCTTCTTTTCTTTCGTACTTCGTATTGTTCTTAGATAGTTCAACAATTTTCGAAATTAATTCCTGTACATCACGAGGTAACAAATCTATATTCCCTGGAAATCGGATGCACATATTGTAACTCATAATGTCATCTCTGAAAAACAAATTTTAAATTAAGCCAATAAATCAAATTAGAAAAAAATCGGATTATAGGGTGGGCGCACCTAGCGGGCGCCAGAGTGCCCGTCACTCCGTCAGTCAGGGGGCCCGAATAGAAATCGTTAACTCATTATTTGTTTAAACATTATTATACTTTTCGTCTAGTAATTGTCGGATTTGCTTTCTGGCTAAATGCAAGAACGCATCGACCTCATCTTTTGGTCTTTTAAAGTTTTCAATACTGAATGCGTAAACTGTAGTGTCTTTGATTCCGAAATATCGACACCAATTCAACGCTTTCGCTAATTTTTCGAATCCGTTCTCGTGACCCTCGATTGTATTCAATTCCTTCTTGTTGGCAAATCTTCTATTCCCGTCCATTATGAATGCAATGTGACCGGGGATTTCGCCGGCTTTCAGCACGTTCATGCAAAAACTCTCGAGCCACGATGGTTTATCGGTGCGGAACCAAGACATCTTCCTAAAACCAAACAGAAAACTCATTAATAACACGTAATCTCGACTTCAAAACACGAAGAACACGAAATTCCTTTTTTTAAAAATGCAAAAACCAAACCAAAATCTCCATTTCTAATTTTAATACTTTTTTTAAATGTTTTTACTTACGAGCACGAGTTGTGGCCTTCACTTACCCAATATTCAGCTGCTACTATTATCCCGTTTCTCAACGCACTCAATTCTTTATTGTTGTGTTCAACCAGAAGAAAAAGTCATGATAAAAACATTAATGCTAATCAAGATCTTTTATTTTTCGTTTGTACCTAACAACTTCCTTTAGGTGCAGTCCAAAATCAACTTAATCTATACAATTTTTTCTTTCCCATTTATTTCTTTGTAACTAATAAAACCACGTCGAATTTATTCAGGTTGTTGTTTGGTGCCTCGCACGTTATTTCGCAGTCAAAACTTCTTAGTGCCTCGAGATGTTCGCCCAATTCGACCTAAGATTTTGTTTTCACATCACACCATAATCGGGGTTTCAAGATAATAAAAAATATTAACTCGCTTCGTGAAAAGTTGGCTGAAGATTTTGCCACGTTTTCTTGTCATTTCTTTAGTTTATTGCGTAAGTTCGTTCGTTGCATGGACATGATGCTGACAAGTGAGTCAGGACAGAAGACACGGAAGACGAGTTGAGGTTAAGCGGTGATTAGGTCGTTTCTCGACAAGTTGGAACTGCGAGTGAACAGTTACACGAAGCGGAGAAAAAGTCGAGAAATTTATCCGATTGTTTCTCCGTGTTTGTATGAAATTTTAACGAGTACATACGATTTTTCAAAATCGAAAATTCCAAAAAGTCTTGATTGCGGGAGAAAATTTATCGATTCTGCACGTAGAACCGATTTTAAACGTTATTGTTGTTGTCGCGCCAACTGTTTTCAGTTTTTTCGTTGGCGACATCTCGGGATATTGCTACGAACTTCTGCAAACCGTAAACAATGCGGCCTTGAATTTGTTTTGTTAAAACTTGATATAAACATTGATAGTTATCCCGATATCGGTGCATAAATTATTAAAAGTAGCCTACACCAAATTTTTTTTCGAGGGCTACAGAATGCACTTTTCGGATTCGAAATCCGTTCGGCGGTTTCGGAGGAGATAATAAAGTGACAGACAGACGGACAAACTCCTCACGATTAAGTGTATAGAAGATAGAAGTGTATAGATAGATAAAAGAAAAGATGGTACTTGCAACAATTTCCTGATTGTTTTCGATTATTTTACAATTCCGCACACAAAGGTTCGAATCCCGGTTCAGTACTATACATATACTATACATATACTATACATATACTATACATATAATCCTGGATGCTCGTCCGTTTCGAGCAATAGAACGCTATTGAAGAAAGAGTTGGGGCAACTGTTCACTCGCAGTCCCAACTTGTACTTGTGAAGTGACATCAACGTCTTCATCTATCAAATTCGTGACGTCTATCTCAACTTCTTCCTCGTTAAAATCCGTCAGATCCAATTCTTCGGAAATGTTGATCCCCAGAGTTTCATCGTCACTAATTAGAGTGAAACTTATCAAAGTGACTGGTCAGTACTTTTCTTTAAAATTCCTTGACAATCTAACCGTATCTTTTATTTAATGAATTTTTCTACAGTTAAATTTCCAACAGCCGAAGCCGCCAAACTGCAAAAACACCTCAACCTCCTGCGAGAGCAATATGTCAAACTACAAAAGAAATACTACGAGTTAGAGAAGAACTACAACATGCTTTCAGCAAGCAAAGAGTCATTCCGATAATAATTTCGTCAGTCGATTGCTTAATTTTGTAGCAGATCTATTTGATAAAGATTTCTGTAGTTACGCAATTTATTAAGCTATTTAGTGTTTTCCTATTTTAGCAGACATTCCATACAAAGTTGGTTCTGTCATGTTGAAGTGGGTATACGCGGATCAAGTGGAGTTCAGGGATGGCGATGCCTTTATTTTAGAGCTCATGACAGTTGCGAATCGTTACAAATTGACTGCTTTGATTGAAAGGTGAAACTTGGACAACAGAAGAAGAAAAAAATGTTAAACTTTGAATTGTATTTTGTAGATGTGAGCAAGCATTAGTCGCGTCGGTTAATGTTGGTAATTGTATTAAATTTTACACGACTGCTGACGAAATCGGTGCGGAGGTTTTGAAGAATCATTGTTCGGAAATGATTGCCAACCATTGGGTAGTTAGTTTGTGATTTTAAATGAAGTTTTATCTGATTTTGTTTGAACTTTTAGGACGATTTTAGCAGCGACGATTTTGCTCACATGCCTGCTCTGCTCTTGTACAAAATGTTTAAAACGAAAACTGAATTTCCACTTCATTTTGCGATTCGAAAAGTGTGCTTTTTAGTTGTAAATGTGGCGTTTTATGGGCAAATGTGTGCGTTTTACTTGTAAAAGTGCCGTTTTACGTGTAAATGTGTGCTCTTTACTTGTAAAAGTGCCGTTTTACGTGTAAATGTGTGCTTTTTACTTGTAAAAGTGCCGTTTTACGTGTAAAAGTGCCGTTTTACGTGTAAAAGTGCCGTTTTACGTGTAAAAGTGCCGTTTTACGTGTAAAAGTGCCGTTTTACGTGTAAAAGTGCCGTTTTACGTGTAAATGTGTGCTTTTTACATGTAAAAATCCTTTTAGTTACTTGTTTCATTAACAAATTTTGAAGAAACTAAGAAAATTTCTCCTTTTCTTTTTTCTTCATCGAAAATGATCAAAAGAAAAACAAATGATCGGTTCATTCAAGCACTTCGTCCAAGCTAAAATCAATTTTGGCGCCATCTGTTGCCTAGGATAGATGGAGCAACGTGATTTACGTACAGTATAAGCAAATTAAGCAACTGCTTAGGGGCCCCCGATGATTGGGGGCCCCCGGAAAAAGATCCCACTATGTCCCAGGAAAAATTAGTTGACTTATTGTTAACTTTGGAAGTAATTTTTTCTTTGTGGTATATATGTTTATATTTACTATATATAAACTAAAAGAGATAATAGTAAGTGTATTTTTTAGATTCTTTAATATTAAACTTTTTTTGGGGGAGGCCCCCAAAAAAATTTTGCTTAGGGGCCCCACAGCACCTAAATCCGGCCCTGGGGGGGGGGGGAAGGGGCCCCTGCCCCGGGCGGCACTTTGTTAGGGGCGGCAAAAAATCAAAAAAAGGATTTAAAAAAATGAACAAAGAACCAAAATGTTATGTCCGCCATAACAAATGTCAAAATCAATAATCAAATCGCAATGTATTTTCTGTATCATTGCATTTTGACACGACTTTGGTACATTTTGCCACGGTTTATTTTGGAATTATTAAAATGGTTTTCTGAATTTATTTTGAAATTTGAAATTTGTTTTCTTAATTTATTTTGAAATTTGAAATTTGTTTTCTGAAATTATTTTGAAATTTGAAATTTGTTTTCTTAATTTATTTTGAAATTTGAAATTTGTTTTCTTAATTTATTTTGAAATTTGAAATTTGTTTTCTGAATTTATTTTGGAATTTGAAATTTGTTTTCTTAATTTATTTTGAAATTTGAAATTTGCTTTCTTAATTTATTTTGAAATTTGAAATTTGTTTTCTTAATTTATTTTGGAATTTCTAAAATTGTTTGTTGTGACCAAGTGGTCACAAAAAATATTGTTATAATTTTTATCACGGAAATCTCATTAACCAGTCTGGATTTTCCTTTCGATC